>APFE031569750.1:78533-112580 GCA_000404065.3 Pinus taeda
CACCAAAGGAGAAACCCACTCACTGTCCAAGACAGGGTAAATGAATCTTGTATCCAACAAATTTTACAGTTCTTCTTTGACTATATCCTTGAGAGCTAGATTCATTCTCCTTTGGGGTTGTTGGACTAGTTTGCAACCTTCTTTGATATAAATGTGGTGGGTGCACACCGAGGGGTGTACTCCCTTCATTTCTTTGTGACTCCAAGCAAAGGCATCCAAATGCTACCTTAGCATGTTGCACAACTCTTCTTCTTGGACTAAAGAAAGAGAGGTGTTGATTTTCAAAGTTATTTCAGGGTCGAATTCTATTGTCTTAAAATGAGTAGGGTTTGAATTAGCTAATCATAGATCAATATGATGGTTTCTCTTGGTTTCCTTTACTACTTCCTTTAAGGACAAGGTGTTGGGAGTTGGATTTTGGAGTATGTGTTCAATCAAATCATCTTCATCTAGTTGTCGTCCTCCCATGACAACGTCTAGAGTATAGAGTTGGCCTGAGTAGACTTCATCTTCTTCCTCTTCTTCTAAGGCTGAGCAAGAGGGTACAAGACCAACTGCTTGGACAAATGCCCATTTTTTATAGTTGGACAAATGCCCATTTTTTATAGTCATATTTCTAGCCCTACAGCTAATGTAGGCATCAACAGTGGTTAACCAAGGTCTCCCAAGTATGAGAGGATAACCATTAAGCTTGGCCTTGGGCTGGAGAACTAGGAAGTTTGCAGGGTACTCCCAAGAGTCAATGGAGACCATCACATCCTCAAAAATTCCCTCAAGGGCTACTGTGAAACGGTCTGTGAGCTGCAAGATTGTTGTGGTCTTTCTTAATGAACCCTGGAGATTTAACTTAAGCATGGTGTCCTAGTCATCACATTAATGGAATCCCCAAGATAAATCAAGGTGTGTGGGATAATGTTTCCATTGACGTGCACATCTACTACAAGGCTTCCAGGGTCTAAATACTTTGGGAAAATCACCTACCCCAACATTAAGTCGGACAGTTGTCCAATGACATTAATGGTATGGGTGTCTCTTTTTCGCCTCCCTAGATGTTTTAAACACTTCTCTTTAATTAGTTTGTTGTAAATAGGTACATCCTTAATAGCTTGGAGAAGTGGAATTTTGACACATATATTTTTCAATTCACCCAGAAGTTCATCCTCTTTTGGGGTAGGCTGGACTGGATGAGTTAATCTTTTAGGAAAGGGTGGTGGATTCAATCTAGGCATACTTTCCTCTCTTTCCTCCTCACTCTCCCTAGGTGGAGATGGAGGTTGGTTGTCCAGAAGCACTCTCCCAAAACTTAGGTTGATTTCCTGAATTTCCACGGCATAAGCAGGGTAGGATGTCTCTCCACTATATACCTGTTGTGTTTGTATGTTGTTCGGGTTTGGAATTGGCTGGGCAGGAATCTGAGGTTGTTTAGGTGGAACAGGGTGTAAAAGCTGTGGTTGAGAAGGAGGTGAAGGAAATAAAACTGGAGCATTGTTGTATGGGGCCTGCACCCCTGGGGTGGTGCATTCCACTAAAGCAGTGGAGGAGTATATGGCTAAAATGACTGGTTGATTGGTTGGGAATGGTATTGAGGTGCGAAAGACCAAGGAGAAGGTGTAGATGAGGAGGGATGAGGAAGGGGCCCCCAAGAGGGAATGGATATGTTTTGGTTAGGGTTGTAATATGTATAGGATGACCCTTACATTCCTTGTTGGTATGGTCGAGGCCCATGACGTCTCCTTTGATTTATGTAGCAAAGTTGTTCAATCACCCCTTCAGTTCCCTGATACACAACTTTTAGTCCAGGTATAGAAGGGCACTTTTCTGTGGAGTGGTTTTCTTCATAGACCGAGTGGATTTCTATAAGGTTTAATGGAAATTTGTTCCTAGGGTGCCTCCTTATGCATCTAGGGCAGAAGATGGCTAATGATCTCTCTATTTCCTCCTCCTATATCTTGATGTGCATAGTGTCCATCTGTAGGGCAAGGGTTTGCAGCATTTCACTCTTGAAATATTCCAGCATATTTCCAATTTCACCTTTTATGGACGCGTTGGAAGAGGATGAGCTGGCCATTGGTTGACTACCCCTACCCTTTTTCCTAGCTTTCTTGTAATGGTTCTTAAAGACAGTCTTGATATCATCATAGGATAGCCGGTAGATGTCCCCTCCTGCTAGCAGGTTTAAGGTATCTAGAAGGTCTTCCCTGACCCCCTTGAGTAGGACTAGATTCAATGACTTAGGATCAAGTGTGCACCTGGCCCCTTTGTAGCTAAGCTAGAATATTTCCTCATAATCCTCTAAGGATTCATCATGTCCCAAGATCATTCTAAAAATTTCCTCTTTAGTGTCTTTGGACGTACAATAGTCCTAATACTTATTGTTGAAGGCTTGTTGCATCTGAGCCTAGGTGGTGATGTTATCCCCAGGTAAACCCATGAACCAGCGCAAAGTTGCATCCTTGAGAGTGGATGGGAATAATTTCAACTTCTAATCATCAATGGGGTAATCATAAGTTTTGCATATGAGAACGAACTCAAACAAGAAAGTATCTAGATCTTCTGAGGTCAAGCCATGGAAGTGAGGAGGAATACAGGGGCTTATGTTTTTCATCTTAGCATCCCCATTGGTTTCTCTGATGGGAAAAGTGCCCTCAATTATTTCTCTATCTCCTCTTTCATTCCTATTTTCATCCATTAGGTCAATTGGAATAAGTTCTCCTTCTTCTTCTACCCCTGTAGGCTCTTCAAAAATGTCTTGTTATTCACCTAAGGGTTCTTCCAATTCATAGCCACCGAAGAAGAGGGAAGTTTGGCTATTTGAAGTGGTGGGAGTATTTGGCAAAAATTTTCCCTAAGTTATCCCTATTCTTACAAGGCATGAAAGAAGTTTTGTTTTTGTTTTTTTTCAAGCTTTGAGACTAATTGTAGAATTGAAATAACAAAATGATTAAATAATAACTGTTGAATGAAATCTCACTTGCAGAATGGGAAAGAAAGCAAACAAACTTACAATCACTCTTGCAGAAATGAAGCTAATAGCAGAATGAAAGAGATAAGAAATGGAAGAAAGAAAGACGAAATCACATCTTACTCAGACACCTCTCCAACAATGGCACCAAAAAGTGATGAGCACCAGTATTGCAGCAAGAATGATGCAACTCCTGGGGCTACCAACTTTACTTTATCAACCCGGGGTTCATACAAACTTGGAGGTGACAGTGTTGTATACACAAGTACATGCGATGGGTCCACTCCTTTTCACTGCTGATCTGGAGATATACCACTATGGTTTCTCAAACCAACCTTATATTGATTCAGAATGAGTTTGATTACCAAAGAAGAAAAGGGAATTTTGCACTAATTGTGAGAATTGAAATATTGTCTATTGCAGTAAGGAAAGAATGAAATCAATGATTTAAACACACCACTCATCTAACTAATTGCCAAGAGATCTTGATTCAAAATAATTCTAAGATAACATGTGTGTAATCCTAACTATCTTAGGCATGTAATCTGAAATAACCAAACATTCATGTGCATATGAATGCACACAATAACTCTTTTTTCCTTTTTGTCCTTTTTTGTGAAAATGTGAATGATAAATCTTCCTGGTGATGTGGCAGGTGGGTTAGAGATGATGGTGGAAGCTCATATGGCTTGGGAGGAAAGTAGGGGTCTTATCCTATCTTCCTAGATGCTTTTTCCACAAATCAACCTCAAAACAAGCCACTACAGGTCATCCTACAGGATGTCCTAATGATTCCTACAGGATGTCCTAATGCTCCTACAGGATCCCCTGTATTCCTACATGATCCATTTGAGAAAAATAGGGGTGACTTGGAAGGTGCTATAGGGCTGAGGGAAGGTGAATTATGGAAGAAACAAGGAAAAGGTGTGGCTAGGACTTCCTCAGAGCTCAGACCAAAGTTTGTAAGATGGATGGATTTTCTCAAAAAACCTGGAAAGTTGTTCTTATGGAATGATGAATTGGTTGAAGGACTTGGTGGACTTTTGTGATCATGGATGGATGAGGTTAGGTTGGGGTTGCTAGCATGAGATCCTCTTGCACTATTGAAACTCCTATAATACATACATTACTGGCTTTTGTCCATGAATCATATCAAACAAGGAAGTTTTCTAATCAACTTAAGAAAACATAATTTCATTATTTAGTTGCCTAATTCATGCATGGAAATACTTGCAGAATATTGTGAAACACCATGAGATCTAATACAAAGTTGAAGATATCAGAAATGATGATTGAAACCTATTCTTGAAAACCGAAAAGATGTTGGCCTAAGTAGCAGAAAACCTTAAATTCCATAAGAAATCATAATTTTGCATTTTTGGGGCTGAATAGGAGTTTTTCCTCAAACCATGGTCCCTGGAGGGAGGAGTGAGGCCAAATACACCTACTATAAACCTTTTTGGTATTCCTTTATCTCTCTAAAGTTACTTCTAAAGCAATGCACACATGGAAGCAAACTAATCAAATTCACCACTACTTGTAATGAAACAATGCTAAAATCAATTCAAAACTTCATCTATGAAATAACATAAACATACAAGTACAAGAAGAGAAGCCTTTGCTACTAGGGTTGGGCCCTAACCTAAGAGCTTCATCCCTCTAAGTCAACTCAGTGATGGATCAAGGAAATGCTCATTCTCATTATCATATCAGAAAAATTACATAACAATGTTTTTCCATAAAGCTTGAACTTGAAAATGCTTATTCCTATTACATAAAAAATCCTAATCCTAATGAGGCTCTAGGCCTCCTTATTTATACAACTAAAGCCTCCAACAACTTCCTTACATCTAGGGAGACTTTCTCCCAAACTCAAGATGAGTCGGCTCTTAACTGTCACTGGCTCAACTACCCATGATCTCCATGACTCAGCTGCTTGCAACTCCAAGCTAGTATGATTTGATTGAGGAATATTCGAATGAGTGAGGATTTAATGAGGAGGATCTATCTCTTATAATCTCTCCTCCTTGTCTCATTCTATTTTCTACCCTTAATTAACCAAAATTGCCATGATTTGCTCTCAAAAACCTGCAATCAATGCACATTAGACCACTAGACATACATCTTAATTTTACTCATCTCATTAAGAAAAATCTAATTAAAACATGTAAGGAATTATGAGAAGATTTGAATTTAATAAGATTGGAGGTGTATTAAGGTCCATATAGTTACCCAATGATGAGGCTCATCAATTGATAAGCCATGTTACTGGCCCATGGTATTGTAACAAAGTCTATTTACAAGTTAATAATATTCATGGTAACGTGGGGATGAATATCCATGGTTAAGAATATTTTCTTATTGTTATAAAATATTATTGTTATAAAATAATTTGATTGTGAAATACGTTATAGTTTTTGGGCATGAGGTATTGATAAGCATGGTATTAACTCATGGTATTGTAACAAATTATATTCACAAGTGAATAAGAAAATCAAAATATAATAAATTGAATTCTATTATTTTTATTACTTTAGATTTTTATTATTAATTGAGCCAACATTTGAATGTTTGCACTCATCCATGATCACTTTTAATGGTATTGATAAGACATGGCATTATCCCATGGTATTGTAACAAAGTCTATTTATAATATTTATGGTAAAGTGGGGATGAATATCCATTGTTAAGAACATTTTCTTATAAAATATTTTGATTATGAAATAAGTTATGTTTTTTAGGCACATGGTATTGACCCATGGTATTGTAACAAAGCCTATTTTTTACAAGTTAATAATATGCACGGTAAAGTGGGGGTGAATAAGGATGGTTAATAATCTTGTCATATTGTTATAAAATAATTTGGTTTGTGAAATATGTTATGCTTTTTGGGCATGTGTTATTGATAAGCCATGGTATTCGCTCATGGTATTGTAACAAAGCTTATTCACAAGTTAATAACAAAATCAAAATATAATAAATTGAATTCTATTATTTTTATTACTTTAACTTTTTATTATTAATTGAGCTGAATGTTTTCACTCATCCCCGAACACTTTTAACTTCTTCTTTTTTAATTAAGCTTAGAATTGTTTATATACTTACATTACATCTGCGCACCTACTTTATACTGAGTTCTCGATCGCCTCTTGGCGTACAAACAACTTTGTATTTCCCTTTCTCATAATGTAATTATGATTTTGTTCTTCTTCTATCCTTATGAAAATGTCTAGAAACTGTTCATCATCTTTAATACCTACAAAACCTACAATCACACACAAAATCATTATTTTTAAAAACATAAGGCTCTATTGCCTTATTTAATGTCTCTATTATCATATCTTCATGTTGACATGAACCTTTCAAAAAATCCATAAGTTTTTCATGAAGTATTTCATTAGCATCATCATCATCATCCTAAAGGAATGATCCTTGCTCTGGTTCATAATATTGAATATTCTTCTTCCTTATAATTAGCTAATCTGAGTTCTTCTTCCTTCAACCAAGCACTCATGATGTGCCTTAGCTCCTTCCTCAATTTCTTTGAAAATAATTTATTAACATGTCATGTAACTTGATTCTTCATTCTCCATCCACCTCTCTTGCCTCTTTCACTTTCTTGTAGCATCATAATCATTATACTGAGTTGTTCCTTCATCTCATTCATTTCTTTACAAAATTGCTCTTGACTCGTCCTTTTCATTCTTATGCCATTTTCTTTGGCATTCTCCTCCATTTGGTTGTGGCTTACACTTGAACCCTTGTCATGACCATTAGTATTCATATTCATTCTTGTTGGTTCATGTTATATTCTTTCCATGACTAGACCTAGTAGTTGAATCGGGGGGTTAGAGGGGGGGCAAAGCCACCCCTTCATTGCGACAATGCACAGCAGGGGGGGTTTGATGCCCCCTTCTACGGGATTTAGGGCAGCGCCCTGGGAAAAAAAAAAATTAGAACCCATATTAGGTGGGCGAACCTACCTATGGTTTTGTGCATGGTTTTCACACATGGTTTTGGGCATGATGGTTTTCAGCCATGGTATTTTGTAGATCTAGTCAAGGGAACTACAGTTATGTTCTAATCTAGGGTTAATGGATTGGGGTTTATGGATGCTTCAGCATGTATATATATGTATTGTAACATTGAAAGGAACATAATGAAAAATCAATCTAGTAATCTCAATTTTGGGATCCAGGGGAAAATATCTGTGTATATTTTATTTATGTTTTATGCTCTCGCCATTATTTATTTTATATTTTTAGAATTCGTATGTGGGTAATTTATGTATGGGGTTAAAACCTACATTTGGTATCAAAGTTGTTTTGGCTTCAAGGGGATGCCTTTGTTGCTAAGGGGTTTCATTCGGGCCTATGGTAGACCCTGTTCAGTGGGAGATCTGCGGGATCGATTCTTGTGGTGAAAGAAGATGGCGAGTAGTGGAAAGATACAGATCGATAAATTTAATGGTCAGAGTTTTGAGTCGTGGAAAATCAAGATGGAGGATTTGCTGGTGGAAAAAGATCAGTGGATCGCGGCAAATCCAAGTACTAAACCAACGAGAGTGTCCGGGGAAGAATGGAAGAAGTTGGATCGGAAGACTAAGAGCACAATACGATTGTGTGTCTCAGATTCAATATTGTTGAATATATCAGGGGATGCTATGGTGAAGGCTTTGTGGGACAAGTTAGGGACTTTGTACCAATCTAAGTATCTGGTCAATAAATTGTTCCTATGGAAAAAGTTGTATAACCTGAGGATGAAAGATGGAGACTTGGCGACAGAGCATCTGAACGCATTTAATATTGTAGTAAGACAGTTATTGTATATTGATATTAAAATTTCAGATGAAGATAAGTGCATTAGTTTGTTGTGTTATCTACCAGATTCGTGGGATAGTCTGGTTATTGCAATAGGTAGCAATGCAACTGCCTTGCAATTTGATGAAATAGTATCATCCTTGTTGACCGAGGAGATGAGACAGAAAAATATGGAGAGCCAAAATGGTGATGCCTTGTTTATACGAGGACAATCCCAAAATAGAATAAAAAATAATTAACTTGAGTAGGAGATCTAAATCTAGAGGGAGATCTAAATCTCCAGGAAAAATTGTAAAGGTGTGTTGGAAATGCGAAAAGGAAGGGCACTACAAAAGATACTGTAAATCTAAAGCTCCTGAAAAATGAAAGGGATATGATGATGATCCTTCTGCAGAGGTGAAAACCACCTTAGATGAAGGTGGGGATGTGTACTTGGATTCTTCTTCAAGTACACATGTAGATCATGAGACATGGTTGATTGACTTGGGTGCATCCTTTCACTTCACTCCCCATGGAGAGTGGTTCTGTGAGTATGAGAAATATGATGGTGGTGATGTCTTCTTAGGGGATGATAGGAAGGCTTTAATCATTGGTTGCAGAAAAGTCAAGTTGAAGTTGCAAGGTGGAAGGATTAGAGCACTTCCAGGTGTTCTGCATATTCCCGCATTAGCCAGAAATCTGATTTCTAAAAGAAAGTTGGATGATGCAGGTGTAAAAATAGTGTTTGAGAAAGATACTTGCAAGATGGTTCGGGGAGCACTGGTATTGATACAAGGAGTTTAGATTGGAACTCTGTACAAGCTGCAAGGCAGCACTATCATTGACGGGTGCAATAGTTCTGTGGTTCCTGAAAGTGGAGCAGAAAATCTAGTGGTCTCTGGAGAAAAGACCATGCTATGGCATCAAAGGCTTGGAAATATTGGAGAGAATGGCCTCTGAATACTTCATGGTAAAGGCATGGTAGAAGGTATGACTAATAGCTCTCTAGATTTTGATTTCTGTGAAAATTGTGTATATGGGAAGCAGAAGCGGGTGAGTTTCCCCTCTGGTGGTAAGAGGGCGAAACAAATATTAGAGTTTGTGCACAGTGATGTGTTTGGACCTATGAAGGTTCCATCACTGGGTAATTTTGTTACTATGTATCGTTTATAGATGACTTCTCAAGGAATACTTGGATATATTTCCTCAAGAAGAAATATGAAGTCTTTGACAGGTTTAAATAATTTAAGGTTCCGGTGGAAAACCAAACAGAAAAGAAGATAAAGGTGATAAGGACAGATAATGGTGGAGAGTTTTACAAGGAATTTGAAGAGTTCTGTAAGAAGTGTGGTATAGCATGATAGAAGAATAATCCATACACACCTCATGAAAATGGAGTTGCAGAAAGAATGAACAAGACATTGGTAGAAAGGGCAAGAAGCATGCTCAGTGGTGCCGGGTTAGGACAGGAATTATAGGCAGAGGTAGTGGAGACTGCATGTTACCTGGTCAACAAATCACCTTCATCAGCATTGGAGGATAAAACTCCATAAGAGGTATGGACTAGTAAGAAACCTTCTATTTCACATCTTAGGGTATTTGGATGTGATGCATATGTACATGCTCCAAAGGAGAAAAGAACAAAGTTTGATAGTAAATCTAAAAAGTGCATATTTATTAGGTATAAGGATGGTTTAAAGGGTTATAAGGTTTGGAGCCCAGTAAGAAGGAAGGTTGTATACAGCGGAGATGTGGTGTTCAGAAAGGTGAAAGATGTTATTAAACATGAATTCCAACCAAAGGAACCTAAGAAGATAGAGTTTGAGCTTAAGGAGGAAGAATCCCACTCTACAGCAGAAGAGGAATCAGAAGATGAAGAGCCACAAACTTCAGTTGTGAGAAGATCAATTCAAGAAAGGACCTAGCCATAAAGGTATAGTCCATCTTATTTCTGTTCAAATTTTGCTTTATCTATTACTAGTGATGATCCTATAACTCTGAAGGAAGCAGCGGATTCAGAGGATGGCAAACTCTGGAAAGAGGCCATGGTTGATGAAATGGCATGTTTGCACAAAAATGAGGCTTAAGATCTAGTGGATTTTCCAGCTGGAAGGAAACCCATTGGCAGCAAATGGGTGTTCAAGAACAAGACGAATGCAGAAGGAAAGGTGGAGAAATACAAAGCTCAATTGGTAGCAAAAGGATATTCCCAGGTGTCAAGAATTGATTTTGGTGATATTTTTTCTCCTATTGCCAAGGTAGCTTCTATTATATTATTTTTTATACGTTGTTGCTGCCTTTGATTTTGAGGTAGAATAGATGGATGTGAAGACAAAATTTCTTCATGGGGATCTGGAAGAAGAGATCTACATGAAGCAACCTGAAGGCTTTGCGGTGAAGGGTAAGAAATAACTGGTATGCAAGTTAAAGAAGTATCTGTATGGGTTAAAACAACCACCAAGGATGTGGTATCAGAAATTTGATACATTTATACGGGAACTTGGCTTCACGAGAAGAAAAGCAGATCACTGTGTGTCTTTTAAATTAATTGGTGACCATGTTATTTATCTGGTCTTTTATGTGGATGATATGTTGCTGGTTGGAAATGACAAAGAAATTATCTAGGATTTGAAGACCCAATTGTCCTCGAAATTTGACATGAAGAATCTTGGTGTTGCAAACTATATTTTGGGCATGGAAATTTAAAGAGATTGGGAAAAGAGGAAGCTTTGGTTAAACCAGAGGAAGCATGTCAAAATAATATTGCAGAGGTTTAATATGCAGGATAGTAAACCGGTGAAGGTTCCTATTCTTGTAGGTGTAAAGTTATCTGCTAAACAGTGTCCCGAGACACAATAAGAGGAAGAGGACATGTCCCATGTTTCATATGAAAGTGTATTTGATAGCTTGATGTATGCGATGGTCTATACTACACCAGAAATTGCACATGCAGTAGGATTATTGAGCAGGTTTATGTCAAAACCAGGGAAGGAGAATTGGAGAACAGTGAAGTGGGTTTTCAAGTATTTGCGTGGCACTAGTGATTATGGTTTGTGCTACTAAGGAATACCAGGATTGGATAGAGTTTTGGATATCCATAAATTTGTTGATGCAGAATGGGTTGGATACATGGATCAGAGAAGATCTACAAGTGGGTATGTGTTTAACCTATTTGGAGATGCAGTCAGTTGGATGAGTAAGAAACAATCTATAGTGGCACTATCGACTACAGAGGTAGAATACATGGAAGACACTCATGCGAGCAAGGAAGCAGTTTGGCTGTAGAGATTTTGTCCAAGTATGGGGTTAGTACAAGGAGCTATAAGAATAGAATATGAAAGCCAAAGTGCAATTTTCTTGGCAAAGAACCCTGCTTATCATTCAAAGGCAAAGCACATAGATGTTCAGTATCACTTTGTGAGGGATATGATAGAAGACAAAAAGGTGTTTCCAGTAAAGGTGGACACTTTGAAGAATATTATAGATGCATTGAAAAAATATGTGAGCTCTGAGAAGTTCTCTTGGTGTAGAGAAAAAATGGGCATTGTAGGGCTAGATAAATAACTAAGCTCTCTTGTGCCCCACTATCAAAATAAAACAACAAGTGGGAGATTGTTGGGTTGTGTTATATTCTTTCCAGGACTAGCCCCAGTAGTTAAACTGGGAGATTAGAGGGGGGGCAGAGCCCCCCCTTCGTTGTGTCGATGTGTAGCGGGGGGCAGTAGTTCCCCTTGTATGGGGGGTTTGAGGGTGAACATACCTACAGTTTTTTGCATGGTTTTCGCACATGGTTTTTGGCACAATGATTTTCGGTCCATGGTATTTTGTAGATCCGGTCAAAGGAACTATGGTTATGTTTTGATTGAGGGTTAATGGATGCTTTAGCATGTATATATATGTATTGTAAAATTGAAAGGAACATAATGAAAAATCAATCTGGTAGTCCCAGTTTTGGGATCCAGGGGAAAATATATGTGTATATTTGTTTTATGTGTTATGCTCTTGCCATTGTTTATTTTCTATTTTTAGAATTCGTATGCAAGTAATTTTTGTTACGGGGTTAAAACCTACACTTCTCTCGAACTTGGCATTTTGGTAACACTAGTTCTTCTTCTCTAGAACTTTTTGAGCTTCCTCTACTCCCCTAGGCTTCTGCACTCAATGATGGTGTTGGATATTGCCAAGATATAGGGGGTCTTCTTGATGTGAAGTCCCAATTAGACCTCACATCATTTGTAGTGGGAACCCCATCTGGAGTATCGACCCAACCACCATAACTTTAAGGTTTTACTTGGCTACAATGAATAACATAAGAGATTATGGATATAACCTCTGAACAAGCAGGTAAGTTGATACTTTTAAACACCAATTGTAATGTGTAAAAGGAGACCTTCACAAGAGGGGAGACAAGAGTGAGTCTCTAGAAGGAAATTAGTAGTCCTAACCTAAGATAGACACACAATAGCAAGGAAATATTTGTTAGATATCTAGTGAAATAATTCACATAGATGCAATGATAATTAGAGAACATACAACACACATTCAACAAGATGAGTACCAAATCCAATGAAGTAGTTCAATTTCAATAGTACATATGAACACATCATATACTGCAAACATCTAAAGAATAGTATCACAACATTTATGATACGTGCATGCAAATGTGTTGGCTCGATGAGATTCAATTATTATGTGAAAGATCCAAGTACACAGTTACAATGATGAGGCACTAGTTCCAATAGTGGAACATTAATTCACTTCTTGCTTCTCCAAGGAATGATCTTCTCTCGTATTCCAAGTTAAAGAAGCTCTCCCAAGCCTAAGCCTCCAAAATCCCTTTGCTTGAGTTATGAGGGTGTATTTATAAGAAGAGGGATGACTTTTCATCTCCCCTTATGACTCTTGACCTGCCCTCATGACTCTTGGACTCCTAAATGACCTTTGAACATCTATTTGACTCATTTGTACACATGTAACTTTTTATATTCCACATGTGACTCTTGAACTTCCACACATTACATTTTGTCATTTTTTTATAATTACATCATTACATCCACAAAGTATGTGGCATAACACATGGACACACAGGAAACTATGATGAAATGTATACAAGCCACAACTTGGAAAAGAGGACAAGGAATTATGGATGAGGTGGCAATGCCAAGTTGTTCTCCTTGTTTCTTTTGTCTTAAATCTTCATGAAATATCTAGAGAGTACTCCATATTTACCCTAGAAAAGGGTCTTGGATCAACATTGGAATCTTGTGAGTCATCATGCAATGTCTTGATTTTTTATGGTCAAAGATATGCTTCATGTCTTCATGATGGTTCTTCTATGTGCTCCTTCTCTGTAAGTGCTTCTTTGCTTATTTTCCTTACAACCTTATTTGAGAATCACCTCGCCTTGTTGAGAAGGTACTCATACCAATAAATATCACTCATGCCAAGAAAAAATCAGCCTTGAAATCTTCTTTTCTATTCTCTACCTAGATCATGGAAGAAGTTGCTTGTGATAGGCCTATGAGAGGACCACAAGAGGAAGGCTTGATGAGGAGGGCATAATTAAATTCAACAGTGTCTTAGGAAGGCAACACTATTACATCATGCACTATGAATAAGGGTCTCTTCAAGGTCCAACACAGTAGGAAAGCACGAGGAACAAAGTGATGAGCTTATTGATACACACTGCATAGTACACTAGGATGGGAAGAGAAGAAGATAGTAACTGCACAGTTTGACTTGACAAGGACTAAGAGAAGGACTTACTAATCCTCTTTACTTTTCCATGTGCTAAGAGAGAGAGGCTTGAGCAAGTGTTCATCTCAGAGGGGAAGAACAAGGAACAAGGTTGAAGGCTTAATGCTTGAGATTGCACTATCTTCTAGAAGAAAGAAGAGTCTTAAAGGGAAGCATAGTTTTAAATAATAAGGGCTCACTGTATTTTGAACTATGCTTTGTGATAGGAGAGGCTAGGTAGGACAAGGGTTGAGTGTAGACAGGGGCCATAGTTAATAGTGGAAGCAAGACTAATCCTTGATACTGCATCATGCGTTGGGTTTAAGGAGAGGCATTTATGGCATCATAGTTTTTCTCAATAGTGATTGAATGTTCATCTGGAATGTGTTTTTCCTCCTATTCTAGTGCAATTTGGCCCAACAGTGGATGAATTTTCATTTGGAATGTGTTATTCACTGAGGGAGGTAGCAAAAGTTAGGTCACTTAGCTTAGGAATGGATTTATTGCATTGAGGAGTGAGGAGGGCCTTTGCATAGTGCAATTTGATTTTTCAATGGGATGGAAGATGTCATTATTATCATTTAGAATTTTTCTATGTGCTATGAAAGTTACAGGTGATCAAAACTTAATTCAATGAGTCAGTACAAGTAAGAAGGGTTAGGTGACCATACTTGGGAGGCTTCTCAATGTGCAGTCATTGAAGATGGACTTGAGAAGGACTTAGTGCAACATTATTGGTGGGAAATTTTTCATCAATGAGGCTCATGAATATTCCATGCTCATCACCTGGTAATAGGGCTAATGTCTTCACAACTTGCACTAGGCATGAGGACCAAGAAGAGCTCAAAAATTGTTAAGTGTGGTACTAGTAGAGTAAAAGAGAGAAATGCATATGAACACGACAAAAGCATGGCTCACACACATGAAATCTATCAATACAAGCTATGGGAATACACAGGATGCATAAATAATATTCACACCTTGAAACAATAGCAAAGTGACACTTCTTTCTAAGTGCGACAGTTAAAATGCCACATTATGACACTTACAACACAAGTTGTGACAAAAGTGTCGATTGTGACCAAAAGGCGCACTAGGGTATAGATATGTGTCTAGTGCATATTCTCATTATATACAATATCATCTAATGCAGAAGAGTGCACTAGAACTAACTCTAGTGATGTGCAAAGGTGTGACACATACAAGAGTGGAAAATACTAAAAGCAGCACCTGCGACAGTAAGAAAACATGAAAATGATAGTTGCAAACGCTAAATAAATTGAAAGTGACACATACAAAAGTGAACATAACATGAAAATTCAACTTGTTAAAGTTAATGCAAGAAAAAATGACAGTCGCAAATGTGAAAGCGAAACTTATGAAAATAAAGGTGTGCAAAAGTGATAGTTGGGAAAACTCACAGAAATAGAAGTACAATTGCAACCAAAGTGAGGGGCACTTTCAATGGTGAGGGTGCAATGACTGTCGACATAAGTTGAGCATTTCACATAGACTATCTAGATGGACAATGTTATGATTGTTTAAGCATGCATAAAGGAAGTGCACTTATGCATTCATCAAGGACTGAGCATGTGTGAGCAAGTGACTTTGACAATTAAAGTATTATAGGAATAAGACTCAAAAACTTTAAAAAACATCTAGCAACCAAAAAGCAACTGTGGTATGACATCATAAGATCCTTAGTAGGCTCCAAAATTCAAATGTAGGAAACAATTTGGAGGGTATTGATGGCAGCGTCAATACTTGGTGACACATTGGTAGAACTCCAACTTCTCTATTTAGGCCTTATGTTTAAGTGCGGGGTCTCAATATTTTAGGAAGTATTGATTTTTCCATGTAGATTTCCTTGGTTTCTCCACTTATCCCAATTAAGGATATAGTCTCTTCTATTCTTACCTCAAATTGAAACAAATCAACATAAGACTAGTCATACCTAAATTGTTTCGATAGGGGAGAAGGATAATAAGTATACCAAGATTTTGATAATCAGAGTTAATCACATTTCTGGGTGTTGTTCCATTTCCAGCAAGCCTTTTTAGTACCCCAGCGGAGTCGCCTTAAGGAAACACAAGCATCACTTCGCTACCAATAGGCATTTTCAGTACCCCAATGAAGTTTCTTTCTTCACCTCTCTACGCAAGTGATCCGAATTGGATCATTATATTTTTTTTCATCCATCTCAATGCATTTGGAGTGGAAAAAGTGGAGGAATTAGCTCTCACAGGACTGTTTTTACCGGCAGGACCTAGTTTGGCGCAATGGGGTCTAAAACCTTCTAAGATCGTTTTGAGGAATCAAATGATTTATTTGTGGGGTAAAAATTTTGCTCTTAATAAAATAACCTATTCATTCTATTATACACAGCAATATTTCCAATGACACAAGAATCGCGTCAATCAGAATCCATAGGAAAAAGTTATGCCACTCAGAAGTTGACTTTCTTGTTTTCACACCAATAGTTTAGGAGGATGTCATGTCAGCCCCCTTTATTCATGGAAAAGGGGCCAGCCAAATGTTTGTGATGTAGAAGAATCTATAAGATTCTATTTTGTAACTCTAGTTAAGAGTTGATGTAGTCAAACTTAACCACTAGTAGGCTATTGGGTTGTGCTATAATCAGGCCACCAGGAGGAAGAGGATTCCATTCTTTTCGAGAGCATTTGTTCTATAGATGAGCAAATATAGCTAAGGGAGATAGGAGGTAGAGCACATAAAGAGTATATGTGCACTGTAGAAGCCCGTAGGCCATAGGCATTACTTATTTGTACCTACAGCCATATTTCCCGACAGAGAAAGAGAGTGAAGCGGCCTCACCTTCCAGATGGGTTTTCTCTCGGAAGGGTTTCCTAGAGAGCATATATTGTGCCTTATGTGTGTGTGTGATTGTTTTATTCATTCTCTACTTTTATTCATCATTTATATTCACATGCATGCACTAATTACAGTTAATTTTATAGACCTGGAAATTAAATAAAATTGTAATAGTGTAGAATCTCATATTTTTATTATCAGATTTCTTGTGACAAATTGTCCAGTGCAATATCCAAGAAAATTTGAAAATCATTTGGTATCAGAGTGGGTTTGTTTGGGTATCTTGGGTAGATTGTAGGGATCTAGATCTGTGAGGCCAAAAATCATAAAACCCTAATCATGGGTGATGAATTTGTAAACGAACCTTGTGATCCTGCATAGATGAGGATTTTGTGGCTCGAAGAACAAGTCGCGGATAAAAACCTCAATGTAAACCTCCTCATGGTGGCCCTAAGTAACAAGTTAGGGATATTTGGAGAAAAATGGGGTTTGAATGGAGAGGACAAACTAGAAGGGGGATCGAGAGATTGGGAAGACGCAAAGAACTAGCCGAAGAAAGAACCTGGAAAAGATCAACCCAGTTCGAGTGTCGTGAACCAATCCTTGTTTCAAGTAGAAAAAAAAGTTGATACCAAGCCATACCATGGCGAGATTGATGCTCTAAATTTGAACCACTGGTTGCAACAACTAGAAGTTTATTTCAGTGTCCATGATCGAGGAAGGGCATAAGATCTCATTTGTGCAACTGAAATTGGAGGGCCATGCACTAACTTGGTGGGAGAGCCACATGGAAACCCTAAGGTTAGAGGGAGAACCTCCAGTTACTAAGTGAGAGGATTTAAAAACCCTCATTAATTCATATTTTTATCCCATTGGGTACGTGGAAGACTAGTGGATCCGATGGCATTACTTCAAGAAAAATTCGGGCCAAAGTGTGCAAGAGTACACCACATAATTAAGAAAGATGGTTATAATGTTGGGTATCTCTCCAAAGAACCCATTTGTACTCCTCAAGTATTTGGGGGATCTAAACCACCATGTGTGTGAGAAAATGATGTTGTTCAAGCCCAAAAAAGTGGACAATGCTTGTGTACAGGCGTAGTACCTGGAGAACATAGGCCTGAAAAGAGAAATCAAGTGGATCGAAGAAAAAGGAGAAACAAGATGCTTCTAAGGATGGGAAGAAGAAGCAAAAGGGGGAAAATATAAAAAGACGACAGCCGCAACACACCAATGCAAATATCCTAGTAACCATTGCAACCACTTCAACATTGATGGCCATACAAAGG
Source organism: Pinus taeda (assembly GCA_000404065.3). Classification (NCBI taxonomy): domain Eukaryota; kingdom Viridiplantae; phylum Streptophyta; class Pinopsida; order Pinales; family Pinaceae; genus Pinus; species Pinus taeda. The sequence goes on from APFE031569750.1 coordinate 96,152, forward strand.
AGAAGTGTTGGAAGTTGCATCCAAAGCTAAACCCGAAGAACAAGAAGAAAGATAATAAGAAGAAGAATATCATGGCCATTGATTTGAGCAACCAAGTTGAAAGTAGCTCAGACGTGGATGAGAAGATCAATTGTACATCAGTGCAGAAGGAGGTGAATCTCAGTAGCCTTCAACAACAACAATATAAAGAAATGACAAAACTATTCCATGTAAAGGTACAAGCCAAGAATATGAAGATTGATGCTATGTTTGGCTCAGAATCGTAGGCAAATATCATTGCAGTAGATCTGGTCAAGAGGTTGGGGCTGGAAGTTAGTGATCATCCAAACCCATAACCACTAGGATGGGTACATAAGAATGTAGAGCTGAAGGTAACAAAACAGTGCAAAATTAGATTTTCTATCAGTGTTGACTTTATTAATGAAGTAGATCTGGATGTGGTTCCCATTTGTGTATGTGGAGTCGTGTTTGGAAGTCCATACATTTACATACATGATGTAATATTCATGAGGAGATCTAACCAGTATCGTCGCAACAAGGATGAAAAATCATTCATCATCAATGCGCACAAATGCAAGTCAAAAATTTCATTGGTAAGTGCCAACCAGGCCAAGAAATTGATTAGTTCTAGCAAGAAGTATGTTTTATTGTTTTTAAGAGAAGGTCAGTCTATAAAGGAGTCAATAAGAGGCAAGGCATCCCTAGAGGGGTGTACTAAGAAACAAAAACATAATTGGAGGAGTTGTTACATGCATATAAGGACGTGTTCTGAGAGCCTAAAAGGATACCCCCTAAGAGAGAAGTGGAGCACGAGATCCAACTATTACCAGACTCCCCATTGCCAAGTATTGGGTTGTACAGGCAATCTATTATAAAAAATCAAGCAAGGTGAAGAAATAGTTGCAACAGTTGTTGGAACTAGGTGTCATTTGACTGAGTACATCACCATGTGGTTCACCCATCATCATTTTTCCATGGAAGGATGGGACTTGGAAGATGTGTATAGATTACAAGGCATTGAAAAAAATCACGCTCAAGAATAGATACCCCCTACCGAGGATAGACAATCTGCTAGATCATTTGCAACAAGAAAATTTCTTCACCTAGCTAGACTTGAAGTTTGGATATCACCAGGTTTGAGTCAAAGAAGATAATACATGTAAGACAACCTTCAAAACCAGGCAAGGTTTGTATGAGTGGTTAGTTATGCTATTTGGCCTATGCAATGCACCAACTACATTTATCAGATTAATGAATGATGTATTGTGCCATTTTATAGATTCACTTGCTTTTTTCTATTTGATTGATATAGTGTTATATTGCTACCTCGGAGGAACATATTTCACATTTGACATAGGTGATGGAAACATTGAAGAAGCACTGGCTGCTAGAAAATCTCGAGAAGTGCGAGTTTGCACACCAATCCTTGGTTGCTGAGGTTAGGAGTTTCATTGCAGCAACACTGTACCTGAGGAAATTCAAAGCCTCGTTTTTAGAGGTAGCAGCACTTCTCCACACCATAACAACAAGTAGCAAGAGTTTCCAGTGGGGAAAAGGTCAGCATAAGGCTTTCAATGAGTTAAAAAGAATATCAGTGAAGCACCAGTTCTGGCATTACCAAAATGCAACAACCCTTTGAAGTGGAGATAGATGCAAGTGGGTGTGATATGGGAACTGTCTTGATGCAGGGAAGAAGGCATGTATGTTACCATTTTTAAGTTTTTCATGGGGCAGTGCTTAACTACCCTACCTACGATAAGGATCTCTATGCCATGGTGCAATTTGTGAAGAAGTGTAAGCTTCTAATGGGAAAGGAGACAATAATCCATATAGATCACTAGTTGTTATAGTACTACCCAAAATAAGCTACAAAAGACTAGGAACTACACGTGGATTGGGTTTTTACTGCAGTTTCATTTGGTGATCAAGTATAAGAAGGGAAACACAAACAAATTGGTTGATATGCTTTCAAGGCCACCCACATCAAAGATTACAGCTTTGGAGACTCTTATGCACATGGACCCATTCACCCATGATGCATACATAGAAGTATATTCAAAATATGATGAATTCAAGGAGGTGTATCAATAGTTGCAGAGTCAAAGTCATGTGCACAATGGTAACAACATCATTGACTACCATCTCTAGGATGGTTACTCTACAGACTGAATAAGCTATGTGTCCTAAAGGTGAGCATTTACAATTGATTAGAGAGGCTCACACCTCCAAGGTTGCAGGGCACTTTGGCATAGGGAAGACCATGGTTAACTTGCAGAGGTATGTATATTGGCCCAAGATGCAACAGCAGGTAGCTAGGTTCATAAGAGGATGTATGTTTTGTTATACCAACAAGCCTAGCAATAAGAAATAGGGTCAATATCATCCCTTACATGTACCTACTCATCCTTGGGAAAGAATTTCCATGGACTTTGTGGGAGGATCACCGACAACCAAGAAGGGACATGACTACCCGTTCATGGCAATTGAGTACAAGTTCAACAAGATGTGTGTTCTGATTCCATGTAAAAATACCATCAGTGGACAAGAAGCTGCAAACTTGTTCTTTGGACTGGTCTAGGTGAACTTTGGGATACCAAGGAGCATCATTTCATATAGGCATACAATATTTCTCAATACATTCTGGACTACATTGTGAGAGAAGATGGACACGAAGTTGGAGATATCTACATCGTTCCATCCACAGATAGATGGGCAGACAAAAGTAGTCAATAGGAATTTGGTGCAGCTTTTGACGAGATACAACCAGAAGCATCCAAAGACCCTGGATGAAAATCTTGTATATATACAACATTCTTACAATAGAGTAGTCCACACTTCTATAGGAAAGTCCCCATTTGAGATTTGTTTTGGATATCTGCCACCTTCACCTTTGGATATTGCATATGGAAAACAAGGAGGAATGAGGGAAGACCTCTCAAGAGATGCTTTGAGGGTTGAAAAAATTATAGAGAAGATCATGTAGATCCATATACAGGTATAAGAAACACTATAGAAGTTGTAGGTGAAGTATAAGGCCAGACATGATCAACACAAAACAAAGAAAACATTCAAGGTGGGAGATAGAGTATGGCTATAGTTGAACAAGGAGAGGTTGCATGGACCTAGTAAGAAAATCAAGGCTCTAAGGTATGACCCCTTTCAGATGCTGGAAAAGGTGGGTGATAAATCCTATCGACTCAATTTACCACCATATATGCGCATTTACTCAGTTGTAGATGTAGAGAATTTGAATCTCTATGAGCTTTCCATGTTAGATCAGGAAGAGAAACAGGTCCTACCTTCTGTGGATGATTTTGCACCAAACGCTCAGGTAGAGTTGACAGAAGATAGAGTTTGTAGAAGAGATATAGAACTACAAGACAAGGGAAAAAATACCTTTAGAAGATTGGGTTGAAGGGACAACTTCCAGACAAAGCTAAATGGTACACTAGATAGAAGGTGGAGGAAAAATTTCCTCACTTCATTTAGTAAAAATATTTTTGGGACCAAAAGCCTCACACAATGGGGAGGTATGATCTAAATTATATCATTATATTTTTTTCATCCATCTCAATGCATTTGGAGTAGAAAACATGGAGGAAACAGCGCACGAGACCGTTTTTACCAGCAAGACCTAGTTTGGAGAAACGAGGTCTCAAACCTTCCGAGAGCATTTTGAGGCATCAAACAACGTTTTTTGGGGGTAAAAATTTTCCTCATAAGCACAACACATTTCCATGCTATTCTACACACATAATGTTTTCCAACGGCGCAATAATTGTGTTAACCGGAGTCCATATGCAAAACTATGCCACTCAGAAGTTGACCTTCCTGTTTTCACACCTATAGTTCAGGAGGATGCCGCGTCAGCCACCATTATTCATGGAAAAGGGGCTAGCCCCATGTTTGTGATGTAGAAGACTCTATAAGAGGCTATTTTGTAACTCTAGTTAAGATTTTATGTAGTCAAACTTAACCACTAGTAGATTATCAGGTTGTGTTATAACCGGGTCACTAGGAGGAAGAGGATTCCATTCTTTTCGAGAGAATTTGTTCCATAAATGAGAAATGATACCCATGAGAGATAGGAGGTAGAGCACATAGAGAGGATATGTGCACTATAGAATCCCATGGTCCAACAAAATTACTTCTTTGTACCTGCAGCCATAGTTCCAAACAGAGAAAGAGAGCGAAGCTGCCTCACCTTCCAGCTGGTTTTTTCTCCCGAAAGGGTTTCCCATAGAGCATATCTTGTGTCTTATGTGTTGTGATATTGTTTTATTCATTCTCTACATTTCTGTGTAATTTATATTCGCATGCATGCACTAATTACAATTAATTTTATAGATCTGGTAATTAAATAAAACTGAAATAGTGTAGAATCTTGGATTTTTTATTATCAGATTTTTTGTGATGAATTGTCCAATGGAATATCCACAGTAGTTTACGGATCAACATGAGTCCTTTCTCTTCTCCACCCTTTATTTATTTTTCTTAAAGATATCATTGAATAATTTTTTGAACATTTTTAGCACGGGTGGAAGAGGGATCTCGACTTATTGAGAGTAGGAGAGGTTGTTCCTTTTTTAAGGGATTTGAAAGATAATGTTATGCTCTTGACCTACGAGAAGATACCAGAATACCAAGTATGCGAAGAAATATACCCAGAACACAAAACAATAAGAAATAACAACATGTATTTTATTATTCAAAAAGGAAAGCAATGTTCACTTGCCTCTTCGAGGGGGCAACCTCCAATAGAACTGGACTCAATTACAAAATAAGACACGATGCTCCTCGAGGGGGGTCTCTATCCTTTATATAGGATTCATACATGCAATACCATGGGTCAATACCATGGTTTTTATTATACCATCTTTCTAATACCATGGCCCATTTCCAACTAAGTGTGGTCCCTTCTTTAAATGCAGGTCAACCACTTACAATTACTAATATGGGCTTTATTGACTCTTTACTTAACTATAACTATGACTTGACCCTATTACATAAGTAAGGGGTTAGGGTTAGACCCTAACATGCCCTCCCCCATAAAAATAACCTTGTCCTCAAGGTTGAATCTGCAGAAACTGCTAAAGGACAATGGCTAGTTCCCAGGTTGCATCTTCTGGAGAGGTGTCTTTCCACTTGAAGAGGACTTCCTCGATTGTGCAGCCACGTAGGTGTCGTCCTCGTGTGTCAAGAACCTGTTCAAGTTGGATCCAGATTGAACCTTCTTCATCTAATTTCGGTAGACTGGTTTGAATTCAACAATGGTTCCCAACCAATTTCTTGAGGCATGAGACATGGAAGACTGGATGGATTTTTGCATTGGCTGGCAAAGCTAGCTTGTAGGCTACTTATCTGATGCACTAAAGTACTTGTTACAATCTGTAGAGTTTTGGAGATTATTTTTGACAACCCTTTTCTTTGAGTGATGTTTGCTTATATGGTTGCAGCCTCAAAAATACTTGATCCCCTTCTTGAAATTTGTGTTCTGAACGATGTTGATTTTTCTGTTTCTTCATGCAGTTTTGAGCTTGATGGAGATTCTCTCTAAGGTGGCCCAACATGGTTGTGTGGTTCTATAGGAGTTGGTCCACTTCTCGTACCTTCGAGCATCCCTAGATATAAGAAGTAGGTGAAGGAGGGATTTGACCATAAACTACTTCATATGGAGTCATTTTAGTGGTGGCATGATAGTTAGTGTTATACCATCATTCAGCTAGAGGTAACCACTATACCCATAGATGTTTCTTTTCTGAAGTGAAACACCTAAGGTAGATCTCGAGACATTTGTTGACTGCTTTAGTTTGACCATAAGTTTGGGGATGATAGGAAGTACTGAGTTGTAGTTGGGTACCTTATAGCCTGAATAGTTCCTGCCAAAAGTTACTGGTGAAGATCGGGTCACGATCAGACACAATGGAAGTGGGCATGCCATAGAATTTGAAGATCTAGTCCATGAAAGATTGAGCCACCAAAGTTGGTGTAAAAGGGTGGGGTAGTGCGCAAAAATGAGCATACTTAGAAAGTCTATCCACAACCACCATGATGACTGACTTGTTGTCTGACTTCAGAAGACCCGTAATGAAGTCCATAGAAACCTCCTTCCAGATTGAGGCTAGGATGGGCAATGGCTGTAATGTGCCTGGGGATTTGATTGTTTCTCTTTTGTGGTGCTGACACATGTCACACTCAGCTACAAAAGTAAGAATGTCCTTTTTCATGTCTGTCCAAAAGAATGAACGTTGAGTCCGAGCATAAGTCTTCTGAAAGCCTGAGTGGCCTACAGTGGGAGATGAGTGCAACTCTGCCAAAATGTGACTTTTGAGGGTGGATGTCGGTGATTTCACGACTCTGTCCTTATAGTGAATAATCTCATCCTGCCAAGAGTATCCCGCTGTGGAATTTGGATCCACCTGAAATTTAGTAATTAATTGGGAGAAAAAAGGATTTGAAAACCATTCCTTGCAAGCCTCTTCAATCCATTCTAGAATGGGAAGGGAGATTGTGAGCAAGGTGCTTTCCTCCTCAAATTGGCGTGATAAAGAATCTACTACAACATTTTCACGCCCTTTCTTGTACATTATCTCATAATCATATCCCAACATTTTGGCGAGCCATTTATTTTGTTGTGGTGAGGATAGGCGTTGCTCCAAAAAACATTTAAGACTTTGATGGTCTTAGCAAATTTGGAAACGTCGCCCCAGTAAGTATGGTCGCCAGGTATCCACTGCATGTAAGATGGCCATCATCTCCTTCTCATAGGTAGATTGTCCCAGATTTGTCCCACTTAGTTGTTGGCTAGTGAAGGCCAAGGGTCAACCTTCCTACATTAAGACTGCCCCAATACCCATACCTGAAGCATCACATTCAATCACAAAAGATTTGGTGAAGTCAGGTAGTGCTAATATGGGAGTGGTACACATGGCATGTTTGAGTGCTATAAATGCATGTTGCGCTTTATCATTCCAGAGAAACAAATTTTTCTTGAGAAGGTGAGTGAGGGGTCTAGTAATGCGACCATAATTGTGAACAAATTTTTGATAGTAGCCAGTGAGACCCAAAAGTCCTCTCAAGCTCTTCAAGGTCTTTGGTTGAGGCCAATCCTGCATTGCCTGGATCTTTTTGGGGTCCACCCTGACACCTTCATGCCCCACAATGTGGCCCAAATACTCAACGTATTCCCTACCAAAAAAGCACTTGGAAATCTTGACAAATAATTTATGCTTCCGAAGCAGTTGCAAGATCAGATCTACATGCTGAAGATGTGTGGCCCAGGTGTAGCTGTAGATGAGGATGTCATCAAAGAAAACAAGGACAAATTTTCTGAGAAATAGTTTGAGTAGCTTGTTCATGAGGCTATGGAAAGTGAATGGGGCATTACAAAGACCAAATGGCATGACCAGGAATTCATAATGGCCTTCATGAGTTCGGAAAGTAGTCTTTGGAATGTCTACTTCTTTCATGCGAATTTGGTGATAGCCTGAGAAAATGTCAAGCTTAGTAAAGAATTGAGCCTCATTTAGTTCATCTAGCAAATCATCAACAACCGGAATGGGAAATTTATCTTTGATCGCCAACTTGTTGAGGGCCCTAAAGTCTGGACAGATACGCCATTCCCCATCATTCTTAAGCATCATGACCATAGGTGATAAATAAGGACTAATGCTAGAACGAATGACGCCTGCTCCTGGGAGCTACTTGATGATTTTTTAAATTTCATTCTTTTGGGCGAATGGATATCTATATGGACACACATTTGGTGGTTGTGCCCTTAGGACCAAAGTAATGCCATGATCATGTTACCCTCTTGAGGGTGGAAGCTCAAGAGGCTTGTCAAAGACCGGCAGATGGTTGTTTAAGATCTATTGCATCTCAGGATGAATATGAAGATAAGTCTTGAAATTTTCATTCATTTCCATTACACTTTCACTATTATGTCCATTATATCACCTCCATTTCGCTTTCATTTCACTACCATGTCACTACATTCATCTCACTTTCATTATCATTGGGCCACATTTATGTTTTTCCAAACTTTATTAATTCTTAGCCTTTTAAAGTGAATTTGTGGTTAAAAATTATGTGTGTATGCTTATACCTAACAAGTGGGTTGAGATTGTTGACATGTGTAGGTCAAAAGGAGGCTTCTAGAAGACCTTTATGTGGCACCTTAAGGCCAAATTAGAATTTGAGTGGAGAGAATCATGGGATCATGAGGATATGTGTCACATCTCCTATTTATATTGAAACTCTAAAAAGACATGTGTCTTATCAGTTCCTATTTTGATTAGGACTCTAGAGATAGAGGGAGAGATTCATGGACTCTCATTAATGAGATGAGTTCTCATATTTTTGTATAAATAGGAGATCTCTCTCCTTCATTTGTTAGTTGGTAGCTTATTTTTTTAGTCTTAGATTTTGTAGCTTAGAGCTAGTAGTTTTTCCTTTATGGCTTTGGAAAGCTTTGGAGAGCTTTGTTGTACTTTGTAATTTTGAAGAATTTGAATAAAGTTTTGATGTTCTCAAAATGGAAGGAGATGTGAAGTGGATGTCATGGAGCATATTGGAATGTAAGGTAGAGTAGATTTTGTTTTATAGTTTTGCTTTGATTTCATTCAAGTATGTCATTTGATTGCTTTCAAGTTTGATAGTTTAGATTTTCCATTCATGCAATTTTAATTCATGCATGTGTGTTCAATTGGTTGATTGTAGATTTATCTAACTATGCCATCTATGCTTAACAAAATAGTCCAAGGAGCGACATTTGTTGGTGAGAAACTGCGCGTTTTTGAACTGGAGCTCTTGTGCCCCTGCCCAGCCTTGGCTCTTGCAACCCTCTGTTGGCCTTCTGCCTGGTAGCCCCTGCTGCTGGGCTCTCTGCTTCTATCCCTGGCATCCTCGCAAATGGGCTCTGCCTCCCTCCTTCGGCCAATGTTGTTGCTGGCTCTTTTTCGGCCCCCTGGTACTCATGGCTAGGAATGACTCCTCCCAGCTGTAAGACACTGAAGAACAAACCACGATTTTCGCTTCTCTAATCTCTGAAAATGGTACCACTCGAAACAAACCCACAGCTTCAAAGTTTGTTAAAAAACTAGCTGATATCCCAAAAATCTCTCTTTCTCCTTGTCTTCCAAGGAAAGCGGCAATCTCTCTAGCATAGAGAGGTTTGGTTGGCCAATTTACTAGATTATGGCCCTCTTCCAGAGTTGTACAGAAATGGGTGGAGCGTAACTGGAATGCGAACATTCAAGAGAAAATCGCAATAAGATTCTATGGAAGAGAAATCGCAATAGATGGTCACCAGATTTTGACCCAGAAATGGATATACCTAATGCAATCCTAGTTTTGGTTCGTTTTGCTTCACCTTCCTATCCATTGTTGGGGAGATGAATTGGTAAAAGCAATAGGGAATGCTATCGGAAAATACATTGACAGATGCGAACCAAAGGACAACATGCATGCATGTGCAAGAATCTGTGTTGAAGTTGACATAGGGAAGGGCCTCCTGGAAACAATCAAGTTCAAAGTGGACCAATGGACCCATATTCAGTAGCTGGACTACGAACAAATCCCACTCAAATATAAGGTATGCCATGAATATGGTCATTTTTCTAATAGGTGTAGTAAACTAAAAGAAACTGAAATGACTAAGAATGTTGAAGCCAATGAAAACACATGGGAACAAGTTAAAAAAAAAAAAAAAAAAAAAAAAAAAACAACAACAACAACAACAACAACAACAACAAAACAAACAAACCCCAAGCAACCAGCCCCAAATTCAAAGAAACTCCTAGAAAACCAGGCTGCAACCTCCTCTCCCCCTCCCATCTTGACCCAACCAATACCCTCATCATCAAACCCCTTCGAATCCCTGGAAGAAGAAGATCCTTCATCCCCCCATTCTCCTTCTCAAGACAAAGCTCTAGCAGTTATACACCCCCCTACTCAGAACTTTCCTTCACCCCCTCCCACCTTAGACCATATACCTACAAGAAACAAAGTCAAAGAAGCAAGCAACACCTTATAGAAACCAAAAAATCTGGCAAGAAGTCGAATAAATAAATAAGAAATGAAACAGCAGCTAAAGAAATGGCCACAGGTACTCAACAATTGATGGACTCTTTTTTGGCCAAGCAAAGAGGAAGTGGGGAGAAGATAAAGGAGAAGAGCGGGCCTCACCAAAAAACAAATAAGTAATGATTTTGGTCTCTTAGAACAGTAGGGGTTTGGGCTCCTCTCTAAAATCCAACGCAACCCGGGATATCATTAGTCAAGAACAACCAGATATCTTTTTGATCCAAGAGACCAAAATGTCCAACCAAGATTTTCAAAAATTCATAAAAAAACATAAAATCTTTGAAGGAACAACGACAGACTCATTGGGTGCCTCAAGAGGAATAGGTACAATGTGGAACAAGAGGAAATGGGACCTCATCAACAAAAAATCAAATTACTAGTGGGTCAGAACTGATCTCAAAAACAAAATCACAAATGAAGAATTCACAGTGTTAAACATTTATGCTCCAAATCATTACAGGGACAAAGCCTATTGTTGGGACTTTGTTAAATCATAGATGCGGGAATGCCAAAGAAGTAAGACAATTTTGGGAGGTGATTTGAATTTAATAAGGAACATTGAAGAAAACATGGGAGGAAAATATTTCGCTGACCCATCAAGAGCTGCTTTGGAAGAAATAATAGAAGCCCATAAACTCATTGATATACTGCTATGTAATGGAAAATTCACATGGAGCAACAAAAGAGTAGGAACTCATAATATCAAAGAAAGACTAGACAGGATCTTAATCCATGAAAGTATAGCAGCAGGATTCTCATTCATAAAAAGCAAGATCGTCCATGCCACAACCTCAGATCACAAACCAGTGGTTTTGATACTAGACATAATAGGAAATTTTGGGCCAATCCCATTCAAATATAATAAAAATTGGGACAGCAAGGAGGATTTTAGCAAGATCATCAAAGACAGTTGGAAGATGGAAGTTATTGGATCCCTCCACTTTGTTTGGGAATCCAAATTAAAATTTTTACAATCAAAAACTGGGCAAAAGAGAATGCAATAACGGAGAAAAATAAAAAAATCAAGTTGCATAGGAAATTGGAAAAATGGAACCAGGAAAACGAAAGCCAGCAAACATCAGAGTAAGAGCAAGTCCAGGAAAAGGAAATCTTCATGGAATTATACAGGCAGAATAGAAATGAGGAGGAGGAGCTGAGACAAAAATCGAGGTTCCCCTCACTCAAAACAGGAGACAAAAATACATCTTTCTTCCATAACAATCTCAATCTCAGAAGAGCTGGCAACCAAATAGACAAAATCTTTGCTGAGGGGAAAGAAGTAAGAGAGCAAGAGGAAATCAAAGAAGCAGCCCACAACCATTTCAAATCCCTCTTATCTGTTGACGCTCAGCCTATGGACAGCGTGGATTTTCTCCTTCCGTTGGAATGCAAAACCAGTGGGCAGCAAAACAGCGAGTTGGAACAGGATGTCTCTGAGGAAGAAATTAGAGAAGCCACGTGGAGCATGCAGCCGGACAAGGCTCCTGGGCCAGATGGCTTCACCATTGCCTTTTACAGCACTCATTGGGACATAATAAAGAAAGATCTTATTAGGATGGTTAAAAATGTTTTCAAAAAAATCAAGATGGGAGAAAATACAAAAACTTCCCATTTGGTGCTCATCCCCAAAGAACCAAACCCCCTCTCTTTTGACCGTTTCAGACCCATCTCTCTCTGTAATGTATCCTATAAAATTGTCACAAAAATCTTGGCAAATAGGTTGAAAAATCTCTTGCCCGCTCTCATCTCAAAGAATCAAGGAGGATTTGTCCCAAAAGGACAGATTACGGATAATGTTATTCTAGTGCAAGAAGCCATCCATAGTAGTTTACAAAGAAAAGAAAAAGGCATGGTCATTAAACTTGACATGGAAAATGCCTTTGATAGGGTCAGCCATCATTTCCTAGTGGTTCTAATGTCAATAATTTAGGTTGGACATGCGTGCATTATGATTATGATATCAAATACTGTCAGCAAGATTACATTTATGTAATGATTAAATATGCCAAATAATGTGATTAATTAAGTTATGGCATTAAACGTATTTAAATAAGGATTTTGATACAAATACATATAAAATAATGTTAATCAATTATAATTGTTAATGGACCGATTATAATTGATTGAAATAATAGCAGTAATAAATATGGACAGCCAAATTTCGGCTGCGCTAGGATTGGGGCTGAAATTTAGCTGTCAATTGACAGCCAAATTTCGGATGCCATAGGATTGGGACTGCTATAAAAGCGCTGAGTCTCCAAGGCTTGCAATCACTCAGAAAAATTAGTCTGCTCCATTGAAGACTTGATACTCTATCAAGGATTGCCAGAGAAAAGGATTGCAAGCTCTTGGAATGATTCAAGAGCCAACAACTCAAGTCAAGACCAGGAGCTTTAGAAGATGGAAAATAAGTTCCGCTGTGCATTATTTTCAATAAGTTCCGTTGTGCATTATTTTCAATTTCTTACAAAGGAGTAGATCTTGGTTAGGGTTTAAAGTAATTAGGAAAACCCGCAATTTAAATCTAACAACTATTCCTTAAATTTCAAAAAAAAACTTGAAAGTATTTCCAGGTCATAATAAGCATCTCTAAATTTCTCTGCTGCTTCAGATTGGTGTGATTCAAATTGTCAAATTATATGTAAAATTGGAATATTTCAAAAATTTTAAATTTTATATGCAATTTGGGTGCTTTTAAACCTATACTTAATATTTGATTATGAAAAGTTTAATATTTTGTCATATATTTTGCAATTATGAATAAATAATGATAATAATAATATAATTATTAAAATTTTGATATTGGTTTTTACATTTGGCTTAATATTTGAATTACATAATAGAAAATTAGAATAGGTTAATAATTGAATAAATAAATAAAAAATAAAATTGTATTTTAAAAATTGAAATATTCATATGCTGAAAATTTTGAAATTTTCTTTTTTTAATTCCAACCAACATTGTGCAATATTCACATTTTTATTATAGGCATTAGAAATTATATTAAATTAGTTGTAGAATGGAAATAAATATTTGGCTCTTATTCTTAGTGTTATCCTGATAAGTTTCATTTTTAAAATTTTTAGAAAATGTTGAGAGTTTCAATGTGAGTATCTTCATTGTAATAAATAGAGAAAATTATTTATGGCAGGGCTATTAGTGTTTTAGTGTTCCGATATGGTCTTGCGAAGAAATTCGATGATGATGAGTGTATCAAGATTTTTCATTTTGGCTCACACGTCAACTGCCAGCGCCAAAACCAGTTTTAAAATTTAAAAAGTGACGACTATACTGACCACGCCAGCGTTAGCATTTTCATTGAAACATGCCTCTTTCTGTTTTGAAAAGGTAAAAGTATCGGTTAATTATTTTCCTCCGCTGCAATGAGTGAATGTATTTCAATATGATCTTACCATATGATACGAATTTTATTCGTAACCATACCATGAAACTCCGTGATTATTCACTGGCCAACTATATTATCTCATCTTCATGTTGAGTTGTTTTACCTTGCCCGTCAACAGTTTGTTTTGTGTTAGTTGGCAATCATTCACAGTGAGCATTAAAAATTGTTTTGCTCATAGGGATTTGGGATCGAATCCCGAGAAGACCACATAGTGAGATAGGGAAAAGAGGCAAAGCAAACCGGTCCGAGCCCAAAGCGCCAGATTTGTTGGACATATACCTAGAAATTCATCAATTGTTTTAGCACGCTGGTTGGAGTGAATTCTTCCACCATTGTTTAGGGCCCGCACAAATCCCTCCTCTCATTTTGTATACTATAAAGCCTTGATAAAATTGTTAATAGACAACCAGATAGCCAAGGTAGAAAGGACATGGAACCATTTTGTTTTGGGAAGGTTTTCAACCTCAACCCCTTAAGAGAAGAAGAGGTAGACCAAACACTGCCAAAAAGGAAAAGAAAGCTAAAAATTAAGCTCCTATTGAACCACCTCTCAGTGAAGAAAACCTAGAAGTTCCATCTACATCAAATGGTCCAAAGATACCCAAAGTTTACCAAAGTAAAAGTGTCAAGCTTCATAAACCAGACCATGTATCCCTTGTGAACCCACTTCTTGATATCAGCGCTTCCCAAGCTGTGACTGCACCTTTCAAAACTTCCCATGCAGGCACAGCGAAAACAGAGGTTCCTAAAGGCAAAGAAGCAGAGATTGAAAACAAAGAGGAGACGTTGTTTAAAGTTTTCAAAGGTGGAAATATATCTCATACAAGGCCAACTAACAAGTTAAAATACAAAATCAAACTCAGAAACAACCCAGAGTTGGCCAAGGAGGTGATTGACGTTGACAACATGCCACTGAAGGACTTCATCATCAATAGGAAGAAGGCTAAAGGCTCTGAGAAGAGCAGATGCAAAGAAACTTTGGAAAAGGGATCTGATCTATGGAGACAAGGCAAAGAAAAAAACGATGTATTGCTCAGGGCAGCTAGGACCCTCAACTAAGATGCTTGGGGGATTCAACCTAGAATTTTGCCTTTCTATTCCATGAAACAAGGTTTTTATTTTTATCACTCGCAGTCGCCCTTATAGCTTTTATATGCAGCAAAATAGTCGAGAGAGTTGACATTCCCATTGTCATCGTTTTCGATATAGATGATTGATCCATTGTTAGCTATTTTGGGGCAAAACTGTGTCCGTGGATAGAAAACGATACAAGGACAAAATTCGACAGTTAGTCTGTTAATGATTTTGGAGCAAACACAGAGCATTGACATCTTTGTTGTAAGTGATATTTAGACAAGCGAAAATGTTAACCTTCTTATTGTCAGTGATTTTGAAACATGCGGAAAAGAGAAAATGTTGACAATCGATCTTTCAGCGAAAGCTATGAACAACGAACCAGTGACGTTGACGGCCACAGTATGAGCGTTTTTTACCAAGCGGTCCAAAGAAAAGAAGGATGAATATAAAAGTAGTTTTGGAGGAATTTTGGACTTGTTTTCCCAGATAAGACGTTGAGCTACCAGTTAGGGACCTGTTTCTATTTCCAAGGGAGATAGTTTGACAAGATATTTTACTTCACATATATATCAACATATTTTCTTGTAGCTATTTTAGGAAACACTAAATGTATCTAAGTTTTATATTTTACATGCATGAACTTGAAGATATTTTAGATATCTCAAATTATCGTAATTAATATGAAGGCTATTATTTTGCAAACAGTTGATCTAAGTTCTATAAACAATTTATGAAGAAAGAAGAAGGGTTGGAATTTTATTGAGAAAAGTATTTGCATTCCAGTATATTTGAGCAGTCTTAAATATATTTACAGTGTTTAATGAACATTTTGTAGGAAACTCGTGTCTTGTAGTTCCCTGTGAGTTTCCTCTTTGTTATACAAACTTTCTTTCATGTCTGAAAATGTTAGTATCCAAGATTGGATTTCTTTTTTTTTTTGATCCAGTAAGAGTAGAGCCTTCCATTAATCGAGAAAAAATACATAATATACACTTTTTTAATGGAGCCAAAAACAGAAACCCCAGCTCTGTGAACACTCAGCAGACAACTGGGTTGACACATCCCCGTACGTGACTCAAACAAAACTACAAAAGGATTGATGCTTAAGCCACCAAGGAATTGCTCATCCTCAAAGCTACGCTTTGGAAAACCTGCCTTCCTTCCTGAACCGAAAGATAAATTTGAAAAGTTCTAAGGTACTTTCAAGGCCCATAAACGTCATAAGTCTCGAGCAACAAAGACCCGACAACCCTTGATGACGAGGGCTCACATATCCTACGGCGCACAAAGCAATAGTAAGTGACTATAAAACAAGCCTTAACTTGTGGTTGACTTAGCAACCCCAAGACCGAGCGATCCAGCCCTCAAAGATACGACGGTCTTTAACTGATTTTGGGTCAACAACTTGCCCACTCCTTAATTTGCCTTTCGGACCTGATGAGAAACAAAAACCATCTTTCTATAATTTTTTGGGTCCATTTTGTGGATTAGCCCTCGATTAGCTTTATGACCCAATTGCCATGCGATCCGGCCCTCGTCTATCCGACAGTCCAGAGTTGATTTCGAGCCGGCAACATGCCCACTCTTTATTTTTCCATTCGCACCCGATGAGTGGCCTAAACCGCCACTCTATATTTTTTCGGGTTTGTTTTATGAGATATCCTTCGTGCAGCTATCCGCCCAAAATCCTTAGGATGCTAGAGTTCATTGTCATCTTTGGTCGGCTTCCTGTCAACCTGCCCGCTGTTTACCCCTTGCTTCTTCCCTGTTATTGGTTCACTTTCTACTGTCTGCGATCGGCTGTCTGTGACGGTCCTCGCGCAAATAACTCCCAAGCATAGCTTCTGTTATCTCTTGTACAGA
>APFE031569754.1:0-96917 GCA_000404065.3 Pinus taeda
TTGGCTTATTTCTCAGATTTATTCTTGCACACAATCTTTGAGCCCAAATTTTGCCCTCTGGGATTTAGATCTAGCTCAGATCTGAAGATTTTCTTTACTGATTTCTCAGATCTATTCTTGTAAACAATCTTTGAGCCCAGATCTTGCCCTCCGGAGTCTAGATCTAGCTTAGATCTGAAAATTTTCTTAGCTGATTTCTCAGATCTTTTCCTGCACAAATGAAAAGAGAAAAAACCCAATACCCAATATGCACAAAAATAGAGAAAATCCCAAAAACCCAAGTGTTAAAATTCAAAAGTATGTTACAAAAATTTCAAATCTGCACAAATAAATAACAGATCTATACAAATAAAATACAGATCTATACAAATAATTTACAGATCTATCAGATCTGAGGAGTAGGAGTCCAATTCCGCTCCCAAATCTGATAACCTAAGGTTCTTAATAGCCAAATCTATCAAAATTTCCACAAAATATTTAAAAGATTTTGAATTTTAGAGAGGTACTAGCCCAAAAACACCCCGAAAAAAAGATTATCGTTAGATAAATCTTGAGGCTTATATGAAATAGGCTCTTAAGAAAATATGTGTTGAAAGTTGGCTGGTCCAACCGAGAACTATCCCCAAACGCTCAATGAGAACCTGAGAGATATTCTACGAACACTAGATCAACCATCAAATCAAGTAGAGAAATAGAACAACAATAAAATTCTGAAAAAATAGAGATACTTGAGAAATTAGAAATAGAGATATCTGAGGGATTCAAAAATCATGAGAAATTAGTCAGTGAAGACTACCTCTCATGGAAATGGTAATAGATGAATGACTTACTTAATGCAGTTGAATCCCGAAAATGATATCTAAAATAGAGATACCTACTGCTTCAATCAAAATTAAAAATGTTACCCTAGATCCAACAAACTGAGTAAGACACATGTATTCAGATTATTCTAAGAAAACTATTGATTGATAGTTTTCACATAATGTTAAGCAGAAATTAAAACAATGTTACCATAAATTCATGAAGAGGAACACTACAGCACGTTGAAACCCCAAAGACTTATACATTAATTCAAAAAAGTATACAAGAGAGCTTAGTACATGATCCAGAGATCTAATCATCTCAACTGACAACTGACCTCCTATTTAAAGATATTTTTTCTAACGGCTAGTTCAAATGATCCTTGTTAAAGTAATCTGGACTGTTGATGAGGATTAAAATTTATTTTAATCCCATCCGTCGAAATTTTAAATTATTGAGGAAATTCGAAATTTTCAATTAAATGCATTTTAATTAACTCAAAAATAAAAAATTTGAGTTAATTTCCTCAAAATTTTGACATAGACTTAAACCCCAGGGACCAAAGGCTTAACATTTAGCAAAATAATTAATTTACCTTAGTCTTGGGACCTTTTAAAATTTGAATTTTAAGGACCCATGAATTTTGCCTTTGAAAAATTTAAATTTGCATAGAACCTATAATTAATTAAATTTTTGGCTTAGGATTTTAATTAATTTTGGCCAGAAAATTTAATTAATTAACCTATGAGGGGATAAATTATTTTTCTAACCCTCAAGACACTTTACATAATGATTTTCACATTTTTTACATCTCAAGGGGGAAACCCATTTGCAAAAGACCCTCACAGAGTAACCAGTTTTACGACACAAATATAATCTAGCAAATCAAACAATTTGTAATAAAATAATCTAACCAAATAGTTAGAATTATCCCCAAATCACTTTTACATAGACTCAATCTAGAACACTAGGACACCCCTAAGATCCCAGTGACAAAATCCACTCCGGCTTTGGGGCAAGGCTGAAGGAAAACTTTGTCGACCATCCGAGAATAGATCGGTGAGAAAAAAGACCTCCCAAAATGTAGATCGTCACCAGAAAATTAGGTTTACCTAGGCAATCACATACACGACACAGATCTGCTGAGATTATTTACAATTTACACATGCAGAAAGGGTTTACAATATAACATGATGATCAGGCTGATAATGATAGTTGAACGGCACAGACACGTCGATTAGGCGCTATCCCTTTTGCGAAAAAGGGGGTGTACTGCTATGGGTCATCAACACGTAGTGGTCAACAAGACCATCATGTATGTAACAACCTAGGTAAGCATAGTATTTTGATGACGATTTCTACTTTAGGAGATTTTTTGTCTCACTGATTCATCTGTGTCTCTAGACACAAATGATCGGTAAAGTTTTCCTTTCCAACCTCACCCCAAAGCTAGGGTGGATTTTGTCGTCAAGATATTAAGTGAGTCCTAGTGTTTTTTATCAAGTCTTTGTAAAAGTAATTTGGGAATAATCCTAGCTAATTGGCTAGATTATTTTATTACAGATTACTTGGTCTACTAGATCATATTTTATGTCGCAGAAATGGGTAAATGTTAAGAGTCTATGACAAATGGGTGTTTCCCCTTCATGTATTAAATTGTAAAATCTTCATGTAAAATTATTTAGTGCATAGTCCCTCATAATTAGGCACCATGGCTAAGTATTAGAGGGTTAGAAAAATAATTAGTCTCTTCATAAATCAATTAATTAAATTTTTTGGCAAAATTATATTAAAATCCTAAGTCAGAAATTTAATTAATTTTGTGTCCTAAGTAAAATTAAATTCTCCAATAGTGAAATTTGTGGGTTTTAAAGAAGTTAATTTTTGGAGGTCCCCGACCTAAAGGAATATTGAGAAAATCAAGAAATTTTGGACCCTTGGGCCTTGGTGGTTAAGTCAGAGTCAAAATTTTGAGGAAATTAACTCAAAATAATTAATTTTGAGTTAATTAAAAATCAATTAAATGATAAATTCGATTTTTCCTCAAAAATTAAATAATTTTGACAGTGATGACTAGAACTTTATGAACGGCTGAGATTAATTTAATGGGGATCAAGCCAACTAGTCGTTGGAGATTTTACCTATAAATTAGAGGTTAGTGTCAATCTATCTTTTCATCCGATCTTTGAATTGTGTACTAAGCTCTCAAGCTCTCTTGTATAATTTTTTTTTGAACTTAATGCAAAAGCCTTTTGGGTTTCAACGTGCAATGGTGTTCCTCTTCATGAATTTATGGTAACATTGTTTTAATTCCTACTTAATGTTATATGAAAGCTATCAATCAATAGCTCTCTTAAAATAATTTGAATACAAGTATCTTATTCAGTTTGTTGGATCTAGGATAACATTTTTAATTTTGATCGCAGTAGCAAGTACCTCTATTTCTTCAAAATTTCATTGTTGTTCTATTTCTCTACTTAGTTTGATGGTTGATCTAATGTTTGTTGGAGATCTCTCAGGGTTTTTTTTTTTTTGTTGAGTGTTTGGGGATAGTCCTCAGTTGGACCAGCCAACTCTCAGCATATATCTTCTAAAATGCCTACCTCCTATAAGCTCAAGGATTTATCTAACGATAAAATATTTTTCTGCATGGTGTTTTTGGGCTAATACCTCTCTAAAAATTTCAAAAAAAAATTCTTAAATATTTGTAGAAAGATTGATTGATCTGGCTATTGAGAGCCTTAGATTATCAGATTTGGAAGCGGAGTTGGACTCATACTCCTCAGATTTGATAGATCTACAACCTTTATGCATAGATTTGTAAAAAAAATTAGATCTGATTTTTCTAAACTTGGGTTTCTGGGGTTTTATTTAATTTTGTATATTTGGGTTTTGGGTATTTTTGTTTTCGTTTTTGTAAGTGCAGATCTGAAAGAGAAGTTTAATTTGAAGTGAGATCTAAACCCTGGAGGGCAAGATCTGTCCTCAATGCTATTTTGTAGGGACATTATTCAAAGTTATTTACAGTTCGAGGGTTTCAAAATTTAGATCTAGGGATTTCATGAGATTTCCTGAGAGGAAATTTGAAGCAGGAATATATCTTTTTAAAATATAAATATTTGAAAAAAAAATTAAGGTTGTTGGGCTACCATCTGCTGCCCCGAAGCCCTTTAAAATTGCGTTGCTCTCTTTGTCTGCGTTTTCTTTTCTTTTCTCTGAAATGGCTCCTCTTTTCTGCTGCGATTTGTCTCGTCTGTAAATTTTCGATTTTGTTTTTACTATCTGCATTTTTTCCTTTTCGTTGTTTGTTGCCTCATCCCTCTTCGACCTGTGTTCTTTCCTTTCTTCTGCTCGACCATGGTTTCCTCTCCTTTGTTGAACCGCAGCCCTAGCTCATCCTCTCTTCTCCACCTTTATTCTTTTCCCTCTACTGAGTCCTCCATTCCTGCGTCTTCCCTTTCTCTAACCCTCGCTCCTACATTCGCTACTCTCTCACGCTACCTGTTTGCAACCCTCCTTTCTGCGAGCTCCTCTCCCTTCTTGCATCCCATTTCTTCTTACTACTTGTCGGAGGCCTTTCTTCTTTGTCTACGACTTTTCTCCTTCGTGTGCTCCTCCTTGCCTCTTCCGCGTCTCCTTCATCTCTTCCCCTTGCTACCATCGACCTGCATACGCTGTCATCATTTTCGTCGCTCCTTTTCCTCCTCATCATCATTGCTCGGACTCGCATCTCTCTTCTCCCTTGAAGCTCCGTCATTTGCCGCCGTCGAACCTGCAAGCCAAACAATTTTTTCCCTCTTTCATTTTTTTATTTTATCCTATGTTCCATTTTTCCTTAGGGTTTAGGTTCCAAAATAATATAACTCGATTTTTTTTAGTTTGCTTTTTCACGTTTTATTTTTGTTTTATTTTTTATTTTTCTTAAAAGAAACCTTTACAAGTTTGATTTTAATTTTTTTTGTGATTTTGATTTCTTTTTTAGAAGTCGAATTTCATTTTTAATGTTTTCTTTTCCTTTTTGTTTTGATTTTTTAATGACATTTTGATTTTGTTTGAGATAAAAACATTTAAAAATTTCCATCTCCATATTTTTAATGTGACTTTGATGTTTTGAAAGAATTATATCAAAAGAGGACTTTGTGCTTTCACATTAAAAATTTAAATTTTTATGTGGCCTTTGGCCCATTAAAAATTTAATTCATTAAGCCTTTTGATTGTTTACATTTGTCACATTAAAAACTTAATTAATCATTTGCCACATTAAATGTCTTATAAAACTTAACACATTAAATTTGCCTAAGGAATAATTAAATTATTAATCTAAAGTTCCTTCTTGGAGTTTTTTGTGTGAAGGGTTTGGGACTTTAAAATTTAAAAGGGAATATTTTGTGGTTTACAATTTTTAATTTCTCTATAGTCAAACACGTTTAAATAATTTTTAAATCATCTCTAAAGATTGACTATAGGAAAGCAATAAATTTTTCTAGATTTGGGTCACATAAGAAAAATCATTTTTATTCTTGAATTATTTGAATTGCATAGCATTTAAATTTCATGGTTCTTCATGGTATTTAAATTTTCAAAATTTAATTGCTAGAGTATTTTGCATGCTAAGGTTTTGAGCATTTTTTTATGCTTGACATTTATCGAGATTGTTCATCGTTGAATTAATTCTAAGCGTGGTTTAATTACTTGAATTGTTAGATATTTATTGCATATTTCTTGGTGAATTTTTCAAGTAATTATTAAGTACTATGTCGTGGAATTGTGATAAATTGCATATCTTTTGTTTCCTAAGCTGAGTATTTTTAGCATCTGATATTAAATTGTGAAGAAGTTTTTGTTCTCTTTGAGCTATAATTGTATTAGAAAGATTTGAAATAAGCTTGTGATTTAATTGTGATATTTTAAGAAGTTTATCTTTCAATCTTTGTCTAGCGAAGTCAACATTTCATATTGGTGATTAAAAGCTTTGATAGATCGTGACATAAGCACTTCTAGTCCTCGAATCTAACTTCATCTTGTCTTCTAATCATATCGTGCATTTGCATATTAAGTTAGTTCTACATAATTAAAATTTACTTCCAAGCATAAGCTTGGTCGATAGAGAGATAGGTACCCATACATCTTTGCTTGAGAAGCTTGCTTTTAATAGTACTTAAAACAGTGATTTTGTAGTCGTCAGAGCCACAGCTCTATGCAACGCCGGAGGCACCAAGTATGTTAGATTTTCAAAAGAGGTATTGTTAATCACACCTTAGTGTGCTTCACCTTATCTTCTCTCTACCAATTACTACGAAATTAGGCTCAATATAGAAAGGATCGAAGGGTTAAAAATTAGATAGGCATTTAACTAAAATTAATCAAGTTTCTTGCATCTCACATTAGTTTTAGGATCTGCATTTCATATAAGATAGCTACTCATCTAAGCAGTAGTTGCAAACAATTACTTGGTCCAAAATTTCCTAGCAAGATTGTTGACTCCATAAGGCATTGGTATCAATTATTTAAATCTAATCAAATCTATAAGTCTTGCTAAATCTTAATTAAGGACTTGGTTGCTTCACTGTGTTTCCTGAACTGGTTGGTTCCCAACAAGTTCTCCTTCTTTCCATTTTTGTAGGTTCTACCCCCCTTAGTGATCTGAAAACACAGGATTGATTATTTGCTCAATTTCACCAAATATTAACTAAGGTTGCTTTTATGTGAATGAATGAGAGAAAATTGAGTTTTTAAGTGCCTTAAACGTAAACTTGAGAATTGAAAATAAACATGAGCAGTAGCAGGAAAAGAAGTAAACACAACAAACATTGATGACGGAGTTCGTCCTCCTGGACTACATCTCCTTGTTCGTTTCCAATATATTAGGGATGCTCAAAAAGGCTCTTTACATAAAATTTCACCAATCTGGATTGTGCACACAAGCACTATTGGTTACTATCAGAATGAAGGCCCAGCGTCTGCTCTCCAACGCAACTCTCCGTTCTCAAAAAGGCCCAAGGATGGCCAAGTTATGCCCAAAAAGGCATTTGCAGGCACAAATATTGCATAGTTCTCAGACTCACTGTTCAACTCCCCCCCTGATGGCACAATGGCATATCATTTTATAGAGTCACGGGCAGGTCCCGAGATCAAACCCGCAAACCCTCCAAAATTGAATGGCAAATATGGCAATTTGTTTTAATACATGGCGCATTTCTTTTGGCATAGTTGAAAAACGTTATAACCAAGTTTTAATTTGGATCTTTGAATTAATACATAGCATATCGTATTAATGTTATGGGTGTCGTATTATATAAATATGGCATATATTATAACCATAAACGACGGTGGTATCAGACTGCACCCCATGGCATATGACATGTCGATTTTAATAACAACTTGACGCCATATATCAATACTTTGTTTCCACATAACTTTTACTCCACGTCATTGTTTTTAATGCGACCTCCGTTATATGTTAGTGTCAATAACCATAGTCTTTGGGTTGGCGGGGCCGTCGGATGTGGTGGACTCCACCACCCTAGCCACACTTGCCATACTACAAAACAAGAAATACATATCTGCGCCCATAACTTAATCAATGAAATACATGGCATATTGGTAAGGTTTTGCACTGTGTTGGCAGAGGTCATGGGTTCGAACCCGACCCTGCCCATCTGACTGAGCTTTGACCACCTGCGTTGACTTTGACATGTGTTGACTGCCACGTGTCACATTAAGAGACTTCCACTTGGCCTGCAAGGCCCCTTTTTTTACTTCTTTGCCATAAACTTTAGAGTGTGTTTTCTCATTCCTACGGAGGCCATTTTCAAAACCGAATATACTATCGGAATCAGCAAGACGAGCTCTTCGGCTTGGCGTTGGTTTCCAGAGCATATGAGACTGTAAAATTCTAAGCATTTTGAGGATCCTCCTGGATCATTCCTCTCCATTGGAAGCTTTTGGACCACCAAAAGGCTAGTTTTAAGCAGACATGAGGTCAGGGTACAGCTCTGTCACCCTTCCAATCTCCATCCACCTTGCCTTGCTTGGATTCATGCCTTTGAGTCCCACTTGAAGATACTCAAATCTCCTCACCTGGAAGTGCAGACCTTCTTGTCCAAGATGGTATCTTTCTGTAACTCAGTCATACATTTAGGTGCAAAATCATCGACAGTTGGAATTTGAACATTATCATATGGATCCATGATCATAGGAGGTTCATACAACTTCAAATTTTCAACATTTACAACTGAATATATGTGCATATATGAGGCAAATTCAACCGGAATGCATTGTGCCCAATCTTTTCAACAATTTCAGAAGGACCATACCTAATAGGCCTCAACTTTTTACCTTCACCTTTCATCCTTTCATTGCCGATGTGTAGCCATACTTGATCACCAACCTAGAAGTGATGATCCACCCAATGCTTATCATGGCACATTTTGTACTTGGCTTGACTTTTCTCCAATTAATCTTGCACTGCTTCATGAATCTTATGGATTCTTTGAATGAAATTGATCGCTTTGTTGGCATCTCCATGTCCATCCTCTTGAGCTTCTTCACCAAACATGAAGCGCATTGGTGATTTCGGCAGGTACCCAAAACATGTCTCAAAAGGAGATCTACCAATAGAAGAATGCAAGGCGTGGTTGTAAGCATGTTGGACATAGTGTAAAGATTCATCCCACAACTTAGGATGCTTACTACAATAGCCTCTGAGAAGATGTACCACTGTTTTGTTCACCATCTCTGTTTGATTGTCTGTTTGTGGATGAAAAGTTGTGCTCTTTTTCAATTTAGTGTCCATGAGTCCCCACAAAGTGGAGCAAAACTCTCCCATGAAATGAGAGCCCTAATCTGAAATTATAAAAGTAGGCAACCCAAAATGAACCCATACATTTTGAAAGAACAACTATGCAATCTGTTCAGCATTAACATGCTTTCTACATGGGACAAGAATACACATTTTGCTAAATCTATCAACCACAACATACAAATAATCATGCCCTTTCCTAGACATAGGAAGTCCTCCTACAAAATCCATAGATATATTGTCCCATGGTCTAGAAGGAAATGGAAGTGGCATATACAAACCTAACTTTCTATTGCTTGGTTTGCTTGTTGAACACATGAGACACCAAAATGCCCTGAAACACAAGAAGAATGTGCTTCCCTGATCACATGCACTCTTTCTCCCTATGGTATGCACAACTTGCCAAGATGGTACAATAACCTGTCATGAACATGATAATTCACTTCTTCCACCTGAGCACCATGTGTTAGTGATTCATAAACATCTTTGAAATCAGTATCTTCGGCATATTTTTCAATCTAACTTTCATGTGCTAAAGAACTGTTTTGAAGAATAACTGAAGCATTCAAAGAAGGCCTTGATAACATATCAGCTACTTTATTAGTGGTACCTTTCTTATATTTCATTACTATGTGGAATCGCTGCAAAAACCCCATCCATCTATAATGTCGCACTGTTGCAACTTAGTTTGAGTTTAAAGGTACTGAAGTAGCTGATGATCTGTATGAATCACTATTCCTTTGCCCATTAAATAATGTTTCCATTTTTTAACACTTTCCACTAATGCATATAATTCTTTATCATATGTTGGATAATTAGCAATTGTTTTAGAAAATGTTTATGAATGAAAACAAATAGGCTTCCCTTTCTGCGATAACATGACACCCATTGCATACCCACTAGCATCAGTGTCTATTTCAAATGGTTGTTGAAGGTCTGGTAAAGCTAGGATTGGAGCTATCACAATTTTCTGCTTTAAAATATCAAATGTTTTTTATTGTTTTCCTCCCCACTGGAAAAAGATTCTAGAACTTGTTAAAGCATGAAGTGGTGATGCAATAAAAGAGAAATGAAAAATAAACTTCCTCCAATACCAAACTGCACGTAAGAAACTTCTAACTTCCGTTACATTTTGAGGTCTTGGCCATTTAATGATTACATCAATTTTAGTTGGATCTACTTTAAGATGACCTCCTCCAACTATGAAACCAAGATAAACTAAGGAAGTTTTCCCAAATTCACACTTAGAAAGTCTGAGATACAGTTTCTCTCTTTGCAACACATCAAAAACATGTTTAACATGCTTTACATGTTCTGCCAAACTTGAACTGAAAATAAGAATGTCATCTAGATAGACTATGACAAACTTATCAAGAAAAGGACAAAACACATCATTCATCACTCTCATAAAAGTTGTTGGAGCATTGCATAAACCAAACGGCATAACCAACCATTCATAAAGCCATTGTCTAGTCTTAAATGTAGTTTTCCATATATCATTCTCTGCAATACAAATCTGATGATAACCACTTCTTAAATCCAGTTTTGTAAAGTAAACAACATTCTTTAATTGATCAAGCAAATCATCTATTCTCAGAAAAGGGTACCTGTTCTTAATGGTGATTTTATTTAAGGCTCTAAAATCAACACACATTCTCCAAGTTCTGTCTTTCTTAGGGACTTGGAGAAGAACTAAGTTGAATGAAGCCTTTATCAACCAATTCATGAATTTGTTTCTTAATTTCTTCATTGTCTATCACCAGCATATGATACATGCCAATATTCGGAAGAGGGGCATCAGATTGTAATTGAATCTCATGTTGTATTTCTTGGTTTGGAGGTGGACTTTTTGGTTCTTTAAACAATTATTTATAAGAAGCTACTATTTCAACCAATTTGTCCTTAAACTGAGAATCACACACTTGGAAAGCATCATACTTATCTTTAAGTTGTTCTTTAATAAACATGAGAACATACTTTTTACTTGAACTTATGAGCCTTTTCATTTGATTTTCATTGATTAAATCCAAGTTGTCTTCATTTTGTGTGCCCTGACAATGTATTCAACTCCATTTTAAAGAGGTGATACTTATTCTCCTTTCTATGAAATATGGCATCTCGATCATAAAGATAAGGACTACCCAACACAACTCCACATATATCCAAAGGAATCACATCTAAATCAACTTCATCAACAAAATTAGTTGTAATTGCAAACCTTAAACGACATTGTTTTGTGACTTGCATCTAAGTGTTTTTTTCAATGGTTTTGGATGATTTTTAGTTTCCTTACTAGTTCCTCAGATATTAGATTTGCTTGTGATCCACTATCGAATAATGTATCTATCTTAGTGTGCTTGGAGATAATCCTGATATGAAACAATTCAACTCTCTTATTTTCTTCAATCACATCATTAGATTTTGAAGAAGATGCAGAACAAGTAGAACTAGAGCTAGATTCAGAAGGATTACCTATCAGACCCATAGCAGTTATCTTATTTCCATCACCGGAGTCTGATCCGAAATCTTGTTGGACTGCAACATTAGCTTTTATCTCACCCTTCTTCTTAAGGAACTTCTTTGGCTTAAGTTCCAAATGAAGCTTCCAACACTTGGACTCATCATGTCCAACCCTCTGACAATGAGTACAAGTAGGCCTTTCTCCTTCTTTCTTAGTTGTCGCCGATATCTTCCCCTTTGATTTTCTCTTCCCTTTGTTGTCTTTGGAGTCTTTGTTTTCTGAATGCTTGAATGGTTTCTTTGAAAAGTTTGACTAAAAAGATCTGCCACCTGATTCAATATGAATGACTTGTACACACACTTCATCAAAGTTAGTTGGATTACATAAGCAATGTATGTCGTAAATAAGAATGCAAACTTCCCATATACTTTAACAAAGTATCCCGTGTGTTTAATGGAACATTAAGTGCTAATGCCTTTTTCCTAAATTCCTGTATAAACTCTTGCACACTTTGTCCTTTACCTTGCCTTATATGCTACCAATTTATCAAAGCTTGTTGCATATATCCTAAAGGATGTAATTTCTTTCAAAGATCTTTAACAAACTTAGACCCTGAAGAGATAATTTTACCCTTATGCTTCAAATCTGATTGAGTTTTACTTTCCCACCAAATCAAAGTTGTTCCCCCCATTCTAAGTGTCGCTAATTGAACTTTTGCAGATTCATCAACAATATTCTGAATTCTACAATACATCTCAAGTTGCTTTATCTAATTATCTAACTTTTCAAGATTCATTTCACCATCATATATTGGCAACTCAAACTTAACATCAAGCTTCAAAAAATGAGATTTGTTTGATTTCTTTTGTGAGTCTGAATCTGAACTAGAAATAACAAGAGGATGAGGAAGAAGAAGAAAACGAAGATGGAGGAGAAGGAGGTTCATTACCATCATCGTGTTCCTTTCCCTTCTTCACTTTCGTTCCTTTAGAAGACGAAATTGCATCTCTAGTCTTCTTGTCTTCATAAAGTTCCACAATCATCCTTTGCATATTAAAGAACATTTGCTAAAATTGTTCCTCACTCTTTGTCTCAGGAACTTCTCCTTCATTTGAACCTTCCATCTTTTGCAAGACTTTCCTATTTCCGATCTCTGGATTTAACCCTTCAAGTTTACCTTCTCCATGTTGCAACTTGGATCTAGTCAACATTCACATTGGCAAATATCCTACTTATACATGATCAACCTTGCCCTGATACCAAAATATAATCCGAAAACACAGGATTTACTATTTGCTCAATTTCACCAAATATTAACTAAGGTTGCTTTTATGTGAATGAACGAGAGAAAATTGAGTTTTTAAGTGCCTTAAACATAAACTTGAGAACTGAAAATAAACATGAGCAGCAGCAAGAAAAGAAGAAAACACAGCAAACATTGATGGCAGAGTTTGTCCCTCCTGGACTACATCTCTAGGTCTACTTCCAATGGGCGTCTGTTATATTAGGAATGCTCAAAAAGGATCTTTACATAAAATTTCACCAATCTGGGTTGTGCATGTAAGCATTGTTGGTTACTATCAGAATGAAGGCCTCGGCCTCTTCTCTCCAACACAACTCTTAGTTCTCAAAAAGGCCCAAGGATAGCCAATTTATGCCCAAAAAGGCATTTGTAGGCACAAATATTACATACTTCTTAGACTCATTGTTCAACTCCCCCCTGATGGCACAATGGTGTGGAAATTTCTAACTCTGACACATCAGAAATCCCTACTGCATTATCTAGTTTATTATCCCCTACTTGTTCTTTCAATTAACAAGATATTATCAATATAAATAACGAAATAAACACAAATGCAGCCTTCACACATATACAGATCAACAACTGAAACAACTAAGACAGCAAAAGGGACACCGTTATTTTTGGACAATCATCCTCGGAAAACCCAATGCAGGGAAACCCATGCAGCAGATATGAGGGTTTTATTATTATTCAGTTTTCTGAATACAACCAGGGTGCCAGAAATGGGTCACCCTTCAGAGATTTTCCTTGGCAGAAGTACCTTGCTCCGGAGACAAATATTCCGGCTGATCAACAACCAGATGATGAGCCCCACAGTGACTTCGACTATTCCTTAGCTGGACAGCGAAAGCTGCTCCAAGCTTCCTTCTGGAACTACATCACCCTCTACGGCTCTGCATCTGCCTCTCAGTTCTCAGTCTACCCCACAAAAACACCACAGCATAGCTCTTTCTACCCGGCGTCAGCTTCGCTAGCCTCTGCGTCTGCCTGCGTCAACTCTGGTTGTCTCTGCGTCAGCCCAAGCTGCCTCTATGTTGTCTCTCTGGCACTATCTCTGCCTCTCTGCTATATATTCTCGGCCTTCTGTCGAACTGCCCCTCGTTGAAACAGATCACTAACTTGATTTCTCAGCAAACCCTGGCCCAGAAAATCGAATTCTTGATCAACTTGTTGTGTCTCCAACTAAACCCTCAAGCCTCCTCTTATACTTTTCCTGTTAACAATTTAACGACCGAGATTAAGTCCCTAATCAACGGTTAGGATTAGAACTGGTTTGATCCTCATCACTTAGAACTTTCTCACCCATTTTATATTAATACACATTAATATTTTTATTTTCCTAAGTTTAGACTTAGGAACCCATTAAAAATATTAATTATTTTAATATCTCTTCATCTGGGTGGAATTTCTCCAAACGAATTTTTGGTCTTGGAGATCTCATGTGCCTTAGCCTCTCCGCGAATTTTCGTGGCTAGAGCACATCCTATGCTACCAAAACTCAACACTCCCTCTTAGCGAGGAATGTGCTCTAGTAATGCTTAACCATAGAAACATCACACTGATCCTCCGCATCAATACCTGTGTTGATGTTTGGCCTGCTGCCTCACATCCTTTACACTGTTGCCCATGACACTGCCACTGCCACTGCTACATCTGTACTGAAGCTCCCTCTCAACATGTTGCATCATGCTACCCCTAGCACTACCACTGCTAACTGTTGCACTGCAACTCAATTACCGAGAAGTAAGTAACTGACTTCACCCAAACACTGACATCTAGTCAACCTGGAAACCTCGTGATATTGAAGCTACCTCAGTTGTTGTCCTGTGCTCCCTTTGATGCCACTCGCTGCTGTAAACACCTTTGTGCCTCTCGCACTTCTGCAACCTCTAATGTGCTGCTATAGACTTCTGCACTCTAGCTCTGCCTTGCCGCTTCTCCACACCTTTCTCCACCCGACACATGTGATCATGCTACTGTCGTTTAGGGCTCCCGTAGTCGGATGTGATCCATGAGTTTGGGCACCTCAAGGATCCTGACCTCGGTAAGTAGTCCTCCTGACTACGACTCGATATCTCCCCACCTCTTCTCTAGAGGCGCATGAGCGCTCATGGCACAATCGTCATCAGTCTCAACCTCTTTCTCCGCCTTAGCTAGAGCTGCCTTTGAATCGAAAGCTTCTCCCTTGCCTTTCTTCCTAGGACACTGGAATGCATAATGACCTAGCTCCCCACAATTGAGTCACTTGACCTTGGAGATATTCTTCTTCTTTCTTTTCGCTTGTTGTCCCGCAGATCCCAGAGCCGCATCCTCCTCCTCCTCTTTCTTGACTCGAACTCTCATACCACTACTCCCCGCCTTGGTCATCCTCCTGATCTCTTCCTGTCGAAGAGTTGCCCACATCTCCTCCCAATCGGGAAGAGTAGCCTTGCCCAAAATACTTTGGAAAAATGTCTCCCGCTCCTCAGAGACTGCATTCAGGGCAGTCCTGACCATAAACTATGGATTCGGTGTAGACCCCACGGAAGTAAGTTGGTCGTGAATCTCCTGCAACATGAGAAGGAATGGATATATCTGCTCTCCCTTATGCATCTAATATGACCTCAGTTGATTCTCCAATAGCATCTTCCGCTGCACGAAAGAGCCCTGGTATAAGGTGGTCAGCGTGTCCCACATCTCCTTTGTTGTGTTCTTCTCAGCAATATGTGGTATGACATGATCTTTGACCCTGTCTAGGATCATGAACTTTTCTCTCGCCATCGCCTCCTGAAACTTCTCATTCTTAGTTGGTTCAACTGGGATAGCCACTACTCTCAAGGCAAAGTACTTGATGTGATATCGATCCAGGACTGCCAAGATCCTGGCCTTCCAGATGACGAAGTTGTAAGCCCCGTCCAATCTGTCCTGATCCCTCAGTCCCTTCACATCCATTTCATCTCCTCTTCTGGACTCCCTTTGAATCTCAACCCCCCTCTTGGAAATCTCTCTCTGAGTCCTGATTTCCCTCCTGGAAATAATTTAACCAGTTGTCGAACTACTCCTCTCCAATCCTCCTTGCAAATGCAGCTCGGTTCAGGATTCCTTGGCTAGAAATCCACCGAGGTAGTGATTCTCTCTACCTCGGTTCCATCTCCTAAGACACTGTTCTGTATTGACAGAAACAACGTCCCACCAGCTCCTCAAATCACAATCTGCCCAAAGCTCCCCAAGCCCCGACAACTGAAGAAACAGAGCCTTTCAGGCTCTACGCAATCCCCAGCAAAGGCTAAATCTGCTCCTCCGGCCAACTACGTCAATCCTACCTAGCTGAGCTTGATGATGTGGCTCTTTGTGAGCCTCTTCTGCCTCTGTGTTGGCCCTTCCCTTGGCTCAAAATGATGACACAGGCTCTGTGTCACTTCTCTTGTTGCATCTGCTCTAGAACAACGTTGTCCCTCGAGACAGTTGCTTCTGCTACAATTTTCAGATTTTTGTTGGTGTCTTTAGTCCTCCTATGATCTGCAATCGATTTGATACGATGTGGAAATTTCTAAGGTTGACACATCAGAGATCCCTACTACATTTCTGGTTTATTATCTCCTACGTGTTCTTTCAATTAACAAGTTATTTATCAATATAAATACTAAATAAACACAAATGCAGCCTTCACACATATACAAATCAACAACTGAAATAACTGAGACAACACAAGGGACACTGTTATTTTTGGACAATCGTCCCTGGAAAAACCCAATGTAGGAAAACCGGTGCAACAGATATGAGGGTTTTATTATTATGTAGTTCTCTGAATACAACTAGGGTGCCAGAAATGGCTCACCCTTCAGATATTTTCCTTGGCAAAAGTACCTTGCTCAAGAGACAAATATTTCGATTGATCAGCGACCGAATGATGAGCACCACAGTGACTTCTACTATTCCTTAGCTAGACAGCGAAAGCTGCTCCAAGCTTCCTTCCAAAACTGCGTCACCCTCTACGACTCTGCGTCTACCTCTCAGTTCAAAGTCTGCCCCACGAAAACACCACAGCGCAGCTTTTTCTACCCAGCGTTAGCTCTGCTAGCCTCTGCGTCTGCTTGCTTCAGCTCTGGTTGTCTCTGCGTCAGCCCAAGCTACCTCTGCGCTCTCTCCAACACTCTCTGCTTCTCTGTTATGTATTCTTGGCCTCTGTCGAACTGCCCCTCGCTGCAACATATCACTAACTTGATTTATCAGCAAACCCTACCCCAGAAAATTGAATTCTTGATCAACTTGGTGTGTCTCCAACTGACCCTCAAGCCTCCTCTTATACTTTTCCTATTGACGATTCAACGGCCGA
Source organism: Pinus taeda (assembly GCA_000404065.3). Taxonomy (NCBI): domain Eukaryota; kingdom Viridiplantae; phylum Streptophyta; class Pinopsida; order Pinales; family Pinaceae; genus Pinus; species Pinus taeda. Next base: position 16,682 of record APFE031569754.1, read on the forward strand.
GATTAAGTCCCTAATCATCAGCTAAATTAGAACTAGCTTGATCCTCATCACTTAGAACTTTCTCACCCATTTTATATTAATACACATTAATATTTTTATTTTCCTAAGTTTAGACTTAGGAACCCATTAAAAATATTAATTATTTTAATATCTCTTCATCTGGGTGGAATTTCTCCAAACTATTTTTGGGTCTTGGAGATCTCATGTGCCTTAGCCTCTTCACTAATTTTCATGGCTAGATCACATCTGATGCTACCAAAAATCAACACTCCCTCTTAGCGAGGAATGTGCTCTAGTAATGCTTCACCATAGAAAATCACATTGATCCTCCGCATCGGTACCTATGCTGATGTTTGGCCTGCTATCTCACATCCTGTACACTACTGCACATGACACTGCCACTACCACTGCTACATCTGTCCTGCAGCTCCCTCTCAACATGCAGCATCATGTTGCCCCTAGCACTGCCATTGCTAATTGTTGCACTGCAACTCAGTTACGAAGAAGTAAGTAACTGACTTCGCCCAAATACTGACATCCAGTCAACTTGGAAGCCTCATGATGTTGAAGCTACCTCAGTTGTTGTCCTGTGCTCACTTTGCTGCCACTATGTCGTTGCAAACACCTATGTGCCTCTCGCACTGCTGCAACCTCTGTTGCATTGCTACAAACTTCTGCACTCTAGCTCTGCCTTGTCGCTCCTCCACACTTTGCTCCACCTAACACCTGTCGTCATGCTACTGTCGCTCAGGGCTCCCGTAGCCGGATATGATCCATGAGTTTGGGCACCCTCAAGGATCCTGCCCTTAGTAGGTAGTCCTCCTAACTACAACTCGATATCTCCCAACCACTTCTCTAGAAGTGCATGAGCACTCATGGCACAATCGTCATCCGTCTCGACCTCTTTCTCCGCCTTAGCTGCAGCTACCTTTGAATTGGAAGCTTCTCCCTTGCCTTTCTTCCTGGGACACTAAAATGCATAATGACCCAGCTCCCCACAATTGAAGCACTTGACTTTGGAGATATCCTTCTTCCTTTTCCCTTGTTGTCCCGCAGACGCTAGAGCCACATCCTCCTCCTCCTCTTTCTTGACTCGAACTCCCTTACCACTACTCTCCGCCTTGGTCATCCTCCTGATCTCTTCTTGTCGAAGAGTTGCCCACATATCCTCCCAACCAAGAAGAGTAGCCTTGCCCAAAATACTTTGGACAAATGTCTCCCACTCCTCAGAGATTGCATTCAGGGTAGTCTTGACCATAATCTCTGGATCCGGTGTACACCCCACGAAAGTACGCTGGTCGTGAATCTCCTACAACCTGAGAAGGAATGGATCTATCTTCTCTCCCTTATGCATCTGATATGACCTCAGTTGATTCTCCAATAGCATCTTCCGCTGCACGGAAGAGCCCTAGTATAAGGTGGTTAGGGTGTCCCACATCTCCTTTGTTGTGTTCTTCTCAGCAATATGTGGTATGACATGATCTTTGGCCCCGTCTAGGATCATGCACTTAGCCCTCGCCATCGCCTCCTCATACTTCTCATTCTCAGCTAGGTCAACTGGGATAGCCACTACTTTCAAGCAAATTCCTTGATGCGATGTCAATCTAGGACTGCCAAGATCCTAGCCTTCTAGATGACAAAGCTGGAAGCCCTGTCCAACCTGTCATGATCCCTTAGTCCGTTCACAACCATTTCATCTCCTCTTTTGGACTCCTTCTGAGTCTCAACTCCCCTCCTGGAAATCTCCCTCTGAGTCCTGATTTCCCTCCTGGAAATCCTCTGGCCAACTGTCGAACTGCTCCTCTCCAATCCTCCTTGGAATTGCAGCTCGGATCTAGATTCCTTGGCTAGAAATCCGTCGAGGTAGTGATTCCCTCTACCTTGGTTCTGTCTCCTTAGACATTGTTCTGTATTGACAGAAACAGCGTCTCACCAGCTCCTCAAATCATAATCTGCCCACAGCTCCTGAAGCCCTGGCAACTGAAGAAACTAAACCTTTCAGGCTTTGCGCTATCCCAACAAACGTTGAATCTAATCCTCTGGCTAACTGCGTCAATCCTACCTGGATGAGCAGGATGACGTGGCTCTTCGTGAGCCTCTTCTACCTCTCTCTGTCTTTGCACTAGCCCTTCCCTTGGCTCCAAATGATGACGCAGGCTCTACGTCACTTCTTCTCTTGCTACTTCTGCTCTGGAACAGCGTTGTCTGTCAGGACAGTTGCTTCTGCTGCAAATTACAGATTTCTGTTAGTGTCTTCAGTCCTCCTGTGATCTGCAATCACTCTGATACCATGTGGAAATTTCTAAGTCTTGCACATCAGAAATCCCTACTACATTATCTGGTTTATTATCTCCTACTTGTTCTTTCAATTAACAAGTTATTTATCAATATAAATACCGAAATAAACACGAATGCAGTCTTCACACATATACAGATCAACCACTGAAATAACTGAGACAACACAAGGGACACCATTATTTTTGGACAATCGTCCCCAGAAAAACCCAATGCGGGAAAATTGGTGCAGCAGATATGAGGGTTTTATTATTATGCAGTTTTCTGAATACAACTAGGGTACCAAAAATGGCTCACCCTTCATAGATTTTCCTTGGCAGAAGTACCTTGCTTCGGAGACAAATATTCTGGTTCATCAGCAACCGGATGATGAGCCCCATAGTGACTTCAATTGTTCCTTAGCTGGACAACGAAAGCTGCTCCAAGCTTCCTTCGGAAACTGCGTCACCCTCTACGGCTCTGCGCCTACCTCTCAATTCTCAGTCTGCCCCCTGAAAACACCACACCGCAGCTCTTTCTACCTAGCGTCAGCTTTGCTAACCTTTATGTTTGCCTACGTCAGCTCTGGTTGTCTGTGCGTTAGCCCAGGCTGCCTCCGCGTTGTCTCTCCAGCACTATCTCTGCCTCTTTGCTATGTTTTCTCAGCCTTCTGTCGAACTGCCCCTCGCTGCAACAGATCACTAACTCAATTTCTCAGGAAACCCTGCCCCAAAAAATCGAATTCTTCATCAACTTGGTGTGTCTCCAATTGACCCTCAAGCCTCCTCTTATACTTTTCCTGTTGACAATTCAATAGTCGAGATTAAGTCCCTAATCAACGGCTAAGATTAGAATTGGCTTGATTCTCGTCACTTACAACTTTCTCACCCACTTTATATTAGTACACATTAATATTGTTATTTTTCTAAGTTTAGACTTAGGAACCCATTAAAAATATTAATTATTTTAATATCTCTTCATCCAGGTGGAATTTCTCCAAACGATTTATGGGTCTTGGAGATCTCATGTGCCTTAGCCTCTCCACCAATTTTCATGGCTACAGCACATCCAATGCTACCGAAAATCAACACTCCCTCTTAGCAAGGAATGTGCTCTAATAATGCTTCACCATAGAAACATCACACTGATCCTTTGCATCGATACCTGTGTTGATGTTTGGCCTACTGCCTCACATCCTCTGCACTGTTGCCCATGACACTACCACTGCTACATCTGTATTGCAGCCCCCTCTCGACATGTTGCATCATGTTGCCCCTAGCACTGCCACTGCTAACTGTTGCACTGCAACTCAGTTACCTCGAAGTAAGTAACTGACTTCACCCAAATACTGACATCCAGTCAACCTGGAAGCCTCGTGATGTTGAAGCTACCTCAGTTGTTGTCATGTGATCCCTCTATTGCAACTGCGTTGTTGCAAACACCTCTGTGCCTCTCGCATTGTCGCAACCTTTGTTGCGCTGCTACAGACTTCTGCACTCTAGCTCTGCCTTGCCGCTCCTCCACACTTTGCTCCACCCTACACCTATCATCGTGCTATTTTCGTTCAAGGCTCCCATAGTCGGATGTGATCCATGAGTTTGGGTACCTCAAGGATCTTGCCCTTAGTATGTAGTCCTCTTGACTACAACTCGATATCTCCCCACCTCTTCTCTAGAGGCGCATGAGCACTCATGGCACAATCATCATCAATCTCGACCTCTTTCTCCGCCTTAGCTAGAGTTGCTTTTGAATCAGAAGCTTTTCCCTTGCCTTTCTTCCTAGGACACTGGGATGCATAATGACCTAGCTCCCCACAATTGAAGCACTTGACCTTGGAGATATCCTTCTTCTTCCTTTTCCCTTGTTGTCCCGCAGATGCTAGAGTTGCATTCTCCTCCTCTTCTTTCTTGACTCGAACTCCCATACCACTACTCCCCGCCTTGGTCATCCTCCTGATCTCTTCTTGTTGAAGAGTTTCCCACATCTCTTCCCGACCGGGAAGAGTAGCCCTGCCCAAAATACTTTGGAAAAATGTGTCCCACTCCTCAGATATTGCATTCAGGGCAGTCCTGACCATAAACTCTGGATCCAGTGTAGACCCCACGGAAGTAAGCTAGTCGTGAATCTCCTGCAACCTAAGAAGGAATGGATCTATCTGCTCTCCCATATGCATCTGATATGACCTCAGCTAATTCTCCAATAACATCTTCTGCTGCACGGAAGAGCCCTGGTATAAGGTGGTCACGGTGTCCCACATCTCCTTTGTTGTGTTCTTCTCAGCAATATGTGATATGACATGATCTTTGACCCTGTCTAAGATCATGCACTTTGCCCTCGCCATCGCCTCCTCATGCTTCTCATTCTCAGTTGGGTCAACTGGGATAGCCACTACTTTCAAGGCAAAGTCCTAGATGTGATGTCGATCCAGGACTGCCAGGATTCTGGCCTTCCAAATGACGAAGTTGGAAACCTCGTCCAACCGATCCTAATCCCTCATTCCATTCACATTCATTTTAGCTCCTCTTCTGGACTCCCTTTGAGTCTGGACTCCCCTCCTGGAAATTTTCCTCTGAGTCCTGATTTCCCTCCTGGAAATCCTCTGGCCAGTTGTCAAACCACTCCTCTCCAATTCTCCTTGCAACTGCAGCTCGGATCTGGATTCCTTGGCTAGAGATCCGTCGAGGTAGTGATTCCCTATACCTCAGTTCCGTCTCCTTAGGCATTGTTCTATATTGATAGAAACAACATCCCACCAGCTCCCTAGGCCTCGGCAACTGAAGAAATGGAGCCTTTCAGGCTCTGCGCAATCTCAGCAAAGGCTGAATCTGCTCCTCCGACCAACTGCGTCAATCCTACCTAGCTAAGCTTGATGATGTGGCTCTTCGTGAGCCTCTTCTGCCTCTATGTTGGGCCTTGGCCCTTCCCTTGGCTCAAAATGATGATGCAAGCTCTGCATCACTTCTTCTCTTGTTGCTTCTACTCTGGAAAAGCGATGTCCCTCGAGACAGTTGCTTTTGCTGCAATTTTCAGATTTCTACTGGTGTCTTTTTGTCCTCCTATGATCTGCAATCGCTCTGATACCATGTGGAAATTTCTAAGTTTGACACATCAGAAATCCCTACTGCATTATCTAGTTTATTATCTCCTACTTGTTCTTTCAATTAACAAGTTATTTATCAATACAAATGCAACCTTCACACATATATAGATCAACCACTGAAATAACTGAGACAACACAAGGGACACCGTTAATTTTGGATAATCGTCCTCAGAAAAACACAATGCGGGACAATCGGTGCAATAGATATGAGGGTTTTATTATTATGCATTTCTTTGAATACAACTAGGGTGCTAGAAATGGCTCACCCTTCAGAGATTTTCCTTGGCATAAGTACCTTGCTCCGGAGACAAATATTATGGTTGATCAGCAACTGGATGATGAGCCCCACAGTGACTTCGAATGTTCCTTAGCTGGACAGCGAAAGCTACTCCAAGCTTCCTTCCGGAACTGCATCACCCTCTACGGCTCTACATCTGCCTCTCAATTCTCAGTCTGCCCCACGAAAGCACCACAGCACAATGCTTTCTGCCCAACGTCAGCTCAGCTAGCCTCTGTGTTTGCCTGCGTCAGCTCTGGCTGTCTCTACGTTAGCCCAGGCTACCTCTGCATTGTCTTTCCGGCACTATCTGCACCTCTCTGCTATGTATTCTCTGCTTTCTGTCAAACTACCCCTCACTACAACAGATCACTAACTCGATTTCTCAGCAAACCCTGCCCTAGAAAATTGAATTCTTGATCAACTTGGTGTGCCTCCAACTGACCCTCAAGCCTCCTCTTATACTTTTCCTGTTGACGATTCAACGGTCGAGATTAAGTCCCTAATCAACGGCTAAGATTAGAACTGGCTTGATCCTCGTCACTTAGAACTTTTTCACCCATTTTATATTTATACACATTAATATTTTTATTTTCCTAAGTTTAGACTTAGGAACCCATTAAAAATATTAATTATTTTAATATCTCTTCATCCGAGTGGAATTTCTCCAAACGATTTCTGGATTTTGGAGATCTCATGTGCCTTAGCCTCTCCACCAATTTTCATGGCTAGAGCACATCCGATGCTACCAAAAATCAACAAATGGCATATCATTTTATAGAGTCATGGGCATGTCCCAGGGTCAAACCCGCAGAGCCCCTGGACTTGAATGGCAAATATGGCAATTTGTTTTAATACATGGCGCATTTCTTTTGGCATAGTTGAAAAACGTTATAACCAAGTTTTAATTTGGTGCTTTGAATTAATACATAGCATATCGTATTAATGTTATGGGTGGCGTATTATATAATAATGGCATATATTATAACCATATACGGCAGTAGTATCAGACTGCACCCCGTGGCATATGACATGTTGATTTTAATAACTTTGCACCATATATCAATACTTCGTTGAAACATAACCTTTACTCTGCGTCATTTTTTTTAATGTGACCTTTGTTATATGTTAGTGTCGATAACCATAGTCTTTGGGTTGGTGGGGCCGCCGGATGTGGCGGACTCCGCCACCCTACCCCCACTTGCCATACTAAAAAACAAGAAATACATGTTTGTGCCCATATCTTAATAAATGAAATACATGGTGTATTGGTAAGGTTTTGCATTGTGTTGGCAAAGGTCGCAGGTTCGACCCCGACCCTGCCCATCTGACCGACCTTTGACCACATGCATTGACTTTGACATGTGTTGACTGCCACTTGTCACAATGAGAGACTGCCACTTGCCTGCAAGGCCCATTTTTTTACATGTTTGCCATAAACTTCAGAGTGTATTTTCTCCTTCATACGAAGGCCATTTTCAAAACCAAATATACTGTCGGAGTCAGCGTGACGAGCTCTTCGACTTGGCACTGGTTTCGAGTGCATCTGAGACTGCAAAATTCTAAGCATTTTGAGGATTCCCCTAGATCACTTAGCCAGTTGTAGGAGACAGCTTAAACGAAGAGATTGGGGATCAGGGTGACAGCCCCCGATCTAAGTCGTTGTCGTGGTGCCCAGACATTTTGTGCAACAACAGGGCCTATACCCCATTGTTAGCACTTTGTTTAGCTTTTGTCGTGTAGGGTTTCGCTCTCCAAGGCCTGCTAGATTTTGTGGTAATAAGATCCATATAGGATCTGTTTCATATATGTCCTGGATTAATTCCCATTATGTAGTGAAAAAGAAGGAACATTGCATAAATCAAGATTCATGCCAATTTTAACAAATACACAGCTGAAAATGCAGAACTGGTATTGAAATGGTTAATTAGGCTTGATGTATGTCACATAACTACTCATCAATTGGAGATCCTTTATGCTAGATTTATTATATACATTCATGTCAGCTAATAGATGTTTGCTAAAATATTCCAAATTATATTTGCTTCTTGCGGCCAAAAAGACATTTAATGTGGCACCACGAGATGTTAGGCAAGATATATTTTCTATCTACTTGACCACTGTTTTGGCATAAATTTAACAAAATTCCAAGGAATATATTTCAAACTTGAAGACATCGTAAAACTGCATACCTCATTGTAGATGAAAATCCACCTTTATAGGTTATGAAGGATTCGCCTTGACAACTAGCTTTGGAGAACATAATGCTTTAAAACTTTTTTCTTGCATATATACTTCTATATTTATCTTGAGATATGTTGTCCAGCTATGTTGTATCCAAAGTTTTCACAATATTACATATTGGTATATGTTCCTGCCTCTTTTTGTATATGTTCCTGTACCTATGTCCTATGAAGTTAGATAAAACGTATGCCCTATTCTTTTTGCCACGTTTTTAATTTTGGGAATCTTCTACTTTTGAGCTAACTTCTTTCCGTTTTGAGATTACTTGATATTTGATTTTAGATAAAAAATAAGTTTTGCTACACCCATGCACATGAATTCTCTGCTAAGGATCCTTCCCATTTCCATTCATCGTGCACTAAATATCCCTATCATCAGTCCTTGTCATTTTACACTTTGGGCCCACAACTATGTACATCCAAAGTAGTAAGGTCAGAATGCAAAGTTCCTTCTCTAATTGCAATTAGATGGATATTCTTTAAATGTAGCAGCTGGAAGAAATGTTGGATTGTGATTCTAATGCTCTGTTAATTTGGAAAGTAAACTGATCACAAATTGAACCAGATTGTAATAATTCATATGTTTTGAAGGGTGTTTATTACCCCTCTATGGTGCTGTTGGCAAAGTCTCACAGGAAAACTTCATCTGTATAAAACTATGTAACTACATAATTCATCTTACTCTGCATCCATATGCCTTCTATTTGACATTATTTTCATTATTTCATTGTATCCTTTTTGTGATGTAGGCTCTTTGGATTCACCGCCGTTTCATATTTCATCAATTGATACAGCAGCCTAGATCTCACTACAGTGAAACATCATCTACAATAGACTCTGATATCAGTCCTAAGAAAGAAGCTCCTACAGATGGCTACAGTTACCAACAATTACATGCTTTTCTGGATGAAGAGTTTGAGCTTATTGACATGTGTTTGAATGTGTCCGACACTGGCTTTGAAGATACGACCCAGCAGAAAGAGTATGCGGCCATGTACAAGATGTGGATGATCATGGTAAGCTTTCAGTTCTTGATACAAAAAAATTTATATATAACAGCTTACATGACTCTTATATAGATATAGGAAAATCTTGTGGCATCCCCCTCCCCCTTCCCCAGAATATCTGGATGGAAGGAAGCTCAACCATCAGCCATAATAGTGGCTAGTAACCCTGATGGACTTGATTGTATTTGAACTTGTGATCTATGGCCTGCCCATTAGCAACATGCCTTGGACAGATGGTTCAACTGATTGGGCTAACCCTTAGGGCTATATGTGTGTAGTGCAAGGAGTAACTCAACTAGTTGTCACCAATGTTGTCGGGCATTTGGCTAGTTCCATGCCAGCAAGTGCCCCATTTGAATCCTCCTGGGTTAAGCACCCTAATCCAAGCCAACAGGTTTACTAAGGGTGCCATCTTGAGGAAGCATCCTTTGGGTTTTCTTTGGTGTGTCATATATATATATATATATATATATATATAAATCCCTCTTCTCCTTTTTTAATATGATATCATATAAACATTGTCTGCTGTGACTAGCGAAGGGTTGTCTATTTAATATATTATCACCTTAGACTTTTTTTCTTCAATGCACCAGCAATTGCAATGGGTTAATGGAAGCAAGGAATTGTTGGAAAGGATTGAAAAAGAACGATGCAATCTCAAGGCTATTCTAGAAAAGGTCTGCCCACAAAGAGCTGCTGTCTGGGAAGGATTATTATGTCTGAATCAATGTTCATATGTTGAGCCCCATTAAATTAGATAAATTATTTACATAATGCCATTGTATTATAATATCATTTACAAGTAGAGTTGAGAAATAAAAGTTATGCAGATATTTTGGCAGCTAGTTCTTGGGGTATTCTATTTAGCCAGGGGTTTGTCGATAAGTTGGGAGTGTTTATTGTGAAGCTTCACAGGAAAAGGGCCGAATACATCAACCAAATGAAGAAGCAATCTGTTTTATAAGTTATTTTTAGCATCTTAAAATCATTTTCTTTCTTTCTTTCTATCTATCTTAATAAGAAAGAAAAAAAGAAAAGAAAAAAAAAAATTATTTTAACATCCACGAGGCTAAAGATAGCCTTTAATTTAATTCAGCATTTTAAAGACTTAAGGCGTCAGCTTTTCAATTAATATTATGCATTATGATTTTGTCAATTTTATAAATTGTAAAAAAAATATCTAGCATGTTCAAATGGCCGTACGTGATTTATGAGTCAAATCTTGAATGTTGGCTGATGGTCGAGTCAAGGTGTCATGTTATGTCAATAGTTAAATGTCAAAAAAGAGCCATAGTCAGCGTATAAGTGTAACTGACTACTTAATATTGGTAGACGCCAAATCCAAAGATAGATTTTATTTTGTGGTTGTTCACTCATAATTTCATTATTTGTACAAGTCTGTGAATGAATGTATGTTAAGTTTGTGTACAGATTATCTTTTCAAATGGATGAATAATTTAATCAATGTGCATTGGTTCTATTGTGCTAAGTTTTCATTTAATTATATAAATTAAATAAAAAAGAGGCCCACAAGAACAATCAAAGTTCACAATTGAGTTGTTTAATTATGAAACATTATATTGATGAAGATGGCAAATAAAATTATCATTAAATGAAAATTAAAGAACGACAATATTAGAAAATTAAAGACTAATTAATTTTGTTGCAAATTATCATTAAATGAAGATTAAAGAACGACAATATTAGAAAATTAAAGACTAATTAATTTTGTTGTTATGCAAGAAGGAATAACTTATGATTGGCACTTTTAATTCCAAAAGACTAATTAATTTTGTTGTTATGCAAGAAGGAATAAGAAGGAATAACTTATGATTGGCACTTTTAATTCCAATTTCTTTTGGAGATATGTGAGAAATGGCAAATGAAATTATCATTAAATGAAGATTAAAGAACAATAATATTAGAAAATTAAAGACTAATTAATTTTGTTGTTATGCAAGAAGGAAAATGGGCAGAACCTAGCTGCCCATTTTGGTTTCGCCAACGTCAATGCTCTTTCTATCACTGAAGCTTTCACAGGATGGAGTAATATGTATATCGAGTGGAGGCCCATTCCACTGTTAACAATCTGGGCCTTATGGAAGTGGCGCAACAGGATAATTTTCAATCCATAAGAGACCTGCAATCAACAGTAATCGAATCCATCCTGTGCTTGTATAACGCAATTGGACGACCTTGCCAATCCAAAGTCAGGCATGGAAGGCAGATGCAATTCAAGGATGCCACTGTTTATCCTTATGCCTATTTTGACAGAGCTGCTCAACATGGCACATGTGCTTGTGGAGTTTCCATTATCATTGAGGAAGGTCAAGTTTTTGACATCCATTGGAATGGAGGAGCTAGATCTAACAATAAAGCAGAAGTCATGGCCCTGGTTGGACTCCTATCTATATGTGACTTCCTTGGCTTTCAAAAGCTTAATATATTTGGAGATTCGAAAGTCATCATCGAACACATTCAGTCTAAACATATCATAAGAAATATACACCTCTCAAGATGGTTGAACAGGGTTGAGGCTATGTGGAGCACCAGGAAGGACTACACTATTTCCCACATTGCCAAGGATAAAAATCGGAGGGTAGATGAATTATCAAAACAGGGTCTATCATCTCCTCAGGGTATATGGAGGATGCAAATAACAATGGACAACATCTCTCATCAGATCCAAGACTTTTCCATGTCGGGTACATAATTTTCTAATTGTGATCTCTATCTGGTATGACTTTCTATTTTCCATAGTTTTGACTCCTATGTCGTTGTTTTATCCATAAATATTTTTGGCATATGGGACCATCAATGAACTAACATTTTGTGCATAGGTGCTAATCGCAATATCTCTCTATAAGTCCTATCATTTCCAGATCTGATATTGCTCCTATCCCTCCTCTCCATGTGGTTATGATCCTCTATATTCAGCCATATCTGATGGCCCCTTATGTATTGTTGTAGTTTTGGATGGATGCATATAATATAATCATATAGCTTTTTTTCGTGTTGAAAGAAGGAATAACTTATGATTGACACTTTTAATTCTAATTTCTTTTGGAGATCTGTGAGAAATGTTGAGATTATGTGTACCGATAACTTTACGCGAGGATAATGCAAAACCATAGTTGAATAGAAGATTAATTTTCTTCTGCCTGCTAAGAGAGTGTATTTGAAATACATGGAACTTGTTAATTTTGATAAAATCAAATTTTATTGAATTGTCAATAAATGTAGATATTTTTTGTTAACTGTCCTATTGTAATGTTATCTCAATATAAAGTGGAAAGTCATCAATTTAGGAATCATTTATACAGTGATTTGTATTAAAAAGACTTTTTTTGTCAACCATGTTCTTGAAACATCTCAATATAAAGTGGAGTGATTGATTTAAGAAATATATGTATATTCATTTATATTGAAAGAAATACATTGGAATCAAATACGCTTGATTACATGGTACTGAGCAATGGTGGTTGAGGAGGTTGTTGGAAGATTTAGGGTTTTGCAAAACCTAGGGCAAAAATAGAATGATTTCAATTACACTACAAATCTAACCAAGGGTTTCCCTATCTTCCTTAATGGAGGAAACCTGGCATGTGGACAAAGTGTTGTTTTTATGGTTTTCACTCTAAGGAAATAGAGGAAATTGCCTATTCCATCACCTATACCAAAAACCTTCAAGTGCAATGGAAGGATGGAGGTCATAAAGGGATGATAGTTTTGTCAAAAGGACAAGATTAGAAGCAAAACTATTTTTAGCTATGTTGGTTACAAGACCCCATGTCAAGTGGAAACAATGCCATCTTTGTTTTGTCACAACCTTTTACCTTTAGATATTTTTGTGAATAGATACAAGGAACTAGAAGGAAAGATGTCATAGTATCGAGAAACAGAATGGTGCGTATTCCATAAGTGGAAGAGAAAGAAGTTATGAGAAGTGAGGGTTTGAATCACAAAGGAGAGAAATGTGGTACTCCTATGATTAATTCAAAGGAGAGTAGGAAATGTTTCAAGCCATTAAAATCAAAGACCAAACCAATCTTAGGTGAAGTTATTAATATAGATCAAGTAATCAAAATTCAAGAAAACCCTAACTAGGCAATTCTATGGAATGTATGTTTCTAACAAGAAACTTTGGATAGAGAGGGTTTGGAAGACAATGCTAGGGTACTTCACTAGTTACCACACTCTTATTGATAGGTAGGTTGGCATTTCATTTTTGAACAAAAGAGGATGCAAAAGCATTTTGAAGTTGAGATGGTTTTAGAGCTCTGCAAAATGGTATGCTTGCTTTGAACCTAGGTCATAAAGGCTTACAATGCACCTTATTTGGCTTAAATTTTTGGACTTGGCTTTGGAGCTCTAATCAATGGAAGTTTTGAAGCTTATTGGAGATAGTCTTGAGAATTTTTTGTAAGTAGATGAATGATTTAATTGGATACTTCATGTTTAGTGGCTTTCATCTTGGTTGAGCTAGGTTTGAAAGATGGTCTTGCCAAAGATATTGAAATAGAGGCGGGGAGTCAAAACTATGTGCAAATGTTGTATGTTTATAATCCCATTCTAATGTTCAAGATGTGATACATATGAGCACTTGGTCTCATTGTCTCCTAGAGTTCCATAAAAGAGAATGGAGAAGTCATACAGGCAACAAGTTAGAATATGGAAAAAGAGGCATATTCCACCAAGGGTTTGGATGTAAAGGCACAAAGGATTAGTTGTAGTAATCCATTGGAAAAGAAAGAGCGGAATCATGTGGATCCTACATTATAGATTGTAAAAAGAGAATTGGAAATGAATCCCTTTAGGTTGTGAAGGGTACCCCATGAGTGTAACTAGTCCTCTACTGGAAATGACAAAGGTGGACCTAGATGTCTTCTCAAGAAACCAAGAGCTTGAAATCCACACTAGAACAAAGTTCTATCCAACCTGGTAAGTTAAATTGTTCTTACATTTGTCTTTTTTTATCTAGAAAATACAAAGTTAAATTTGTTTCATGAAAGATGGCGTGGGATTTAAGTGTACAAGTGTTTCCTACTAATAAGACTAGGAAGGGGGGAAATGATAAGGTGATGAAAGGTCAGTTTTCAAGTGATATTCAAGGTGTGTGAGGATTTCCATCTCTAGTAGGGGAAGTGACCTCTCAACTGGAGTTGGTAGAGTCTCAAAGAGACTTGGGAAACTGTTTCTCTATGGATGTAAGAGAGGAACCTCCTAGCCTCGACCCTTTAAAATATCACCATGAATCTAAGAAAGCGACAAGGTTTGTGGATGTTGGAGGAGTTGTATGGGGCTTAAGTAGAAATGTAGGGAAGGAAGGATCTCAACTTATAAGGGGAAGAAAAACCATATTTCCATGGCTTAAATGAAGCCCTTAGGGAAGTTATAGAAGAGAACAAAAAACCATAGAAGGGACCTATAGAGTAGTGCATGCCCTAGAGAAAGCTTCCCATTGATAATTATGCCCCTCAACATAAGGGGTTTGGGTAAGCCTACTAATAATATCCCTTGGATAGCTTAGTTGACCTTTACAAACTTGACATCATATTGAATCAAGAGATTATGGGAGAGGGAAAGAAAATCATTGAAGATCTCTCAAAGTCCTTGAAGGAATGAAAATTTTGGCAATGAATAATGTTGGGCATTTAGAGGGTTTGTCCTTTAGGTGAAGAAAAAGATCAATGAGATTGATTAATCATGTGATATTTGGTATCATGGGGCTAAACTTTGCCAAATCAAGCTTGTGAAATCTCTCTCTATAGTTAATGTATATGGGCCTTATAAGGAAAGAATTCCTTTCTTGGAGGATTTATTGGACTAGAATTTTCTTTTCTTAAACTCATTTGGCTGGAGGGGACCTTAATCTTACCATCAAAAGAGTTGAGATATGGGGGAATTCATAAAAGGAGGATCCTTTGGCTTATTTTTTATCACACAAATTTGAAGAAGCAAGGCAAGTGGATGTGAGGCTAATAAAGTTGATCCCATCCTAGGGAAATTTGAGGGTAAGGGAAGAGAAGATCTATAAAAGACTTCATAAATTTCTAGTATTTGAATCAATATTTAGTAATTTTGAAATGATGGAGTGTTAGCTAGAGGTATAAGGGAATTCAAAGCATCTTCCAATCTTGCTACAAATAGAGGAGGAAGATAAGAAACCTTCTAGTTCATTCAAATTTAATTCAAAGTGGCTAGAGGACCAAGGAATCATGAATCTACTAAAGTCAAAATGGGTTATGACTCTTCAAGGGAGACCATTGTTCAACTTCTTGTTAATCTTTAAAAATTCAAGAGTCTAGTGTCAAATTAAGCTCATATCAAGAGGAGAGATGGTCAAGATTTAGTTTTGTGAAAAAACAAATCACAAATATATATATGCCAAGATGATGAAGGAAACTTAGATGAAAATTTTTGGAATAGTTTTAAAAAAGGGTGGAACTTTCTACAAGGAAACTCTTTGAAGAAAGAAATATTGATAAAGATTAAAGAGCAAGGCCTTGTGGTTAACCAACGAAGATGAAAATACAAGATACTTTCACAATTGTGATAAAAGAACTATTGAAGATCATTCAAGTAGAACCAAAATGGGAGATTTTAATTTCACTTTTCTAAATTCGGTTTTAAAAAGGAATAATATGACATCATTTGATGACTCTAGACCTCTCTCACTTTGAAATTGCATATACAAGATAAAGGCAAAAAAAATTGTTGTTACGGTGAAGGTGGTCTTTCTAGAGCAATTTTTAAAGAACAGTTTGGGTTTTTGCATCGGAGATGAATCCATGATGTCGTAAGACTGGCATGAGAAGGTCTACTTTTTGTCAAAACTCAAAGGTTGAATGCCATTGTTAAGAAGTTAGATATATCTAAGGCTTGCAATATCATATTTATTTCTTTATTCAAATCATGAGATGGATTATGGACCACCTGTCTTTACTATTATTTTTTCACAATTTTGATCAATAGATTGACATCAAGGTTCTTCATGTCCATTAAAGGATTGATGCAAGATGCCCTTTGTTCACTTCACTTTTTTCTAATTACATTGTTATAGTTCATATTTGGCTAAACCAACTTATCCCTTCTCTAAAAAAAATTATTTGGTTCTTGGTATTAATGGAAAAATTTAGTGAAATTTGTAAATAAATTTTATATTCAAATGGAACATTAGGTTTTATTTTGCTTGAAATTGAATCAATGGTTAAATACCTTACGTTTTCTTTATGTTGAATCTTTTGTAGATACATTTAAGGGTGCACGTTTTATTACAGGTGTGAAGTTTATTAGGAGTTGGTGAGAAAAATCTTGTCCAAAAGGATTAGATAACATATATTTTGAAGTACTGATGGCTAATATTTATTTCATGATAAAAGTTGTTTGATTGTTGAGGTTATCAGAGACCAAATGATATGGAATCACTTATCTAATTATCATTATTCATGAAATAAATTGTGTGAATTTTAATGTTATTTATGTGCTCGAAAAATCAAATGGTTAAGAATAACCAAATTTGATGGTTCATCTTTCTTTGAGGTTTTACCAAGAAAGTAATGGTGTTTAGAACATAAGAAAAATCTAACAAGTCATAAAAGTATCTAACAATTGAATATTGTTTCTAGCTCGTAGATTCTAAATTGTTAACATTTTTTGCGTGACCCAAAAAATCTACTTGTACACCTTCAATTAATCTAATGACAGAGAGTTCAGTTTGAGACAAAAGGAACCTGAGTTTTAACATTACAACCTCATCTAAAATCACATGATGGGTTGATACTTGGGTTATTTATAACTACAAAATTAGAGCAGCTATTTTGGAACAATAGGAAATTGTTTCATAAAACTACCTTGACCTTGTTAATTATCACCAAGTATGGAACATTTATGGATTTTTCTTATATTTGGGCACTAGGAAGGAAATATTTGTCATTCAAGCTCGCCTACCAAGAACGTTAGATTATTTTCACTGCCAAGTAAAGGAGTGATTCAAGTGGGCTTCCTTTAAAATGGGTAATTACACCAAATTATTCATTGATTGTTTTGATAAGGATAGTTGATATTGATTTTGAAGCGAATGGGTCCCCAACAAAAGGTTTTTCTTGTAAGATAGAATATGGTGCTAAAGATTCAAAGATCCTAATTGATTTATTTTGGGATATTTTTGTGATGCGAATAATTGGGGTAACCTATGGAAAGTGCAAGAATCAATGAAAACTTGAACCTTGAATGGAGCTTATTCTTCATCCATCCAGTCAAAGGGTTTAACACAAGCTATGATACCTACTTTTTATGAACTGGACTTAGTTGATACTTTTTGAAAACCATATGGCCCATTTAATTACAATATTTTCTTTGCATAGGGCACAAATAAAATTTTAACCGTCACTCCTAAACCCAATCCTTTCATGCTTCATCTACCCTCTTCTAATAATTTCATTCACAAGGAGGAATTAACAACCAAAGTGAATAATTGGTCCTTGAATCAAGAAATTATTTGCCGATTGTGTCTAGAGGAAAGCTCCATATCAAATTTTTCCCCATGTTATCTTCTTCATTTTCCCCAATTCCTCAGCAAATAGTCTTTATGACTTCTCTTATACTCATATATGATGAATATCCCAATGTAGATGAAGTTATGTTAAGTATTACGAATAATATTTTACCTGCATCTAGTTCTCATCTAATTGAATATTTAACTTTACAAAATTCTTAGCCATAGTTATTCACTAGCAACTATGCACATATCATGATTTCAATATGTTTCGATGCTAGTCACATATGATACACTTGTTATTATAATTTCAATGTGACTCTTTCCCACATCTCAACCTTTGGAAGCAAGATGAACAAGATAATCACTTATGAGTGGTTGAAATGGACCCCAATTCCTCTATCAAGCACATCAAAGGGAGATCACATGCAATCTGTGAATTAGTTTTTGTTTCATGTATAAACCCTTCTCCTTAGACAAGCCTCGTCTCAAATGGAAACGGAGTTCTATGAGATTCTCCAACTAAGTCTACAGACTAGGATTGGAGATCGAGACTTATATCAAGGTTACACTACAATTTGAGTATAAGGTTGTGATATCAAGCCCTGCCTTTTACCAATGTATATATTATCTCATATATTTTCCTTAGAATACCTTAGACAAAGGCTTGCAACAAATCATTTACACTTTATCTCAAAAATTTATATATCTTTTTTCATATTTTCTCCTAATTGTAAAACACGGATTAGCCTAATTTATTATTTTTATTTTTTTTTCTCTTCTCTGTTAACTAGAGAAATCAACAATTAGGTCGATCTCATACTCGCATGACACAAGGTCAATTCCAATAACTACCACTATAACCCCTAAGTGAACAGCGCCACCCCTAGCATGCAACTTGTTGAGAAATCTAGGGCATTGAGATTAAGTGATTTCTCTTCTATTAATCACTGCTTGTGAATGTTTTTTACTTCTTAGATTAGGATATTCTTGTACTTATGTTATTATAGTGTTATTCTTCATCAAACAGCAATCAATGCATAAACCAGAAAGAGACAAGAGACACATAATATAGGCTATCAGTCAGGGCCAAAACCTCTCCCACTTGAGAGGAAAGCCCAAACAAATTCTTCTTCTTATAGAGACCTCAATTGACGAATACCAAGACCAAGACCCTTGACTTATTTGCCACTCCAAGACCAAGACACAAAGCTTCCTTGATGAGATCCTTAGCCAACGATAGTCAACCTTCCACTCCTTCCTCCTTCTCAGTTATTCTTCAACTTTGTCTTCCTTCTGCTTCATACCTGCACCTATTTTGGCCTCCTTGGAAACCCTAGTTGCAGCACATGTGATGATCTAACCCCTTAAACTCCTTTGCTTGGGTAGAAAGGATTTATTCAACTCGGCTTGATGGATGACCTTATATACTGCTAGACCTGGCTTCTAGCACAACAAGACAAACTCTGGCCTTTTCTGTAGCAATAGCAATACTTTCTTTCACACATGAGAGTGGAGATCAACCCTAAAACAGTCGCAAACACTCCTAAAGACTTCGCTGATGATAAGGCTCCTTCCTAAGTGATATTTGCACTTCTTAATTCCAGACCGAAATTGCTTCACCGAAATTATGCCTTCTGAAATGAGGTCGAGTTGCTTATTTATAGTTGTTTGCCCATGTATATGAGCCGACATGAGTTGAGTGTGAGCCGACATGTCTTTTGGTGAGTATCTTTTATTCCATCTTGTCGTTGACTTGTAGGAGGTGCCTTTGCTTGGTCTTGGGGGGCCTTCTTATATGACATTGACTCAATATAAATTTTATGACTAGATGACAAAACCTAAAGGTTCACAATGGGAACTTTAACTAAAATAAAACTCCTTGATCATGAAACCCATGATTCAAGTACAACAAAAATAATTTTGTTTTTTTCTTTACATCAATTACATAAAATCACTATTACACATGTCATTATGAAGACTGAACCTAGTTGCAATTTTCAACACTTCCTCTTAACTAGTGAGGTATTCATAATGGTACTTGGTCATTCTCAATCTGAAGAATTCTCATAAGAAGAGTCGAATTGGTAAGCCATTTGTTTAGCATCATATCAACCAGCATTATCACATAGCAAGGCCTTGACTAATAGCTCTCTCTCCATAAGATCTGAGCTCAATGCTGGTGAGACCAATGATGTATAGACACCCTCATCATTATCTCTCTCGGAACATACCCCACCCGGGTTCTCAGGGTGTGTTCCACCAGGACTATTCTTATCTTGCATTCTCAGTCCTCAAAGAATATTTGTCCTCTATGACTACTCTTATCTTGGATGCCCTAATTCATTCCCAAAGAGTACCAGATGCTAGATGTTTACCTAATCCTCCATTTTGTCTTCCCAAGTGAATACAAGAATGATGTGTATATCTCTCCCTCTTCATTAGGGAGGACATATCTATTCCAATAAAGAAATGTACTCATTCGTACAGAAGGAATGTACCTAAGCTCCTTCTTGGCTTAGGAATTTTGCTTCCAAGCTTCTTTCAAGTAATAAAATTGTTTCCAGACTCCCTCTTAATTAGGAACCTACAATAGCTCCGCAAGTGGAGATGATGGGACAACCAGCTACTTGAAGAACTCCTCCTTACAATATCATGAAATTCTTTTCGTTATTCAAGAATCTTCATGTTTGGGACTTCTTCATAGGGCACAAACCATCCATCACTTTCATCCATGAGTCACTCATCTCATCATGGGAAAGTGATCCACCAGTTCATATCTGGCCTTCCTTCATGCCATGTTTTCTTAAGGATCTTTCATCCTACTACATGGGCATCGGTGGTGGAAGATATCCATAGATCTTCCCTCATTAGCCCTGCATAAGCCCATCTAGATATTTGTTCAAGAATAAGAAATGAGCACTTAAATCAAAATTACCTTTGTGATGGTCTTTCATCATGACATCTTCTAGTTTGCATCAGCACCTTGCATACACATCGACACATCTCCCAAAGATATATATTGTCAAGGGTCTCTTTCTTTTTCACACTTCATCAGAGTCTACATATCTTTCTTGGGGATATCCAAGTCAAATCTATTGGTCTTTGGATGTTGATTGCCTTTTCCATGGTTGCATATCCCATGATCTCTTCCTTCCTTTCTTCACACATTTCATTCCCAGGAATTTCCAATCAAGATTCCTTCAATTGTTGCATTATATTGATTTTATCTAGTGAATGTGTGACCCATGCATTCCTGCATCCCTTCGAAGGAGGAGATCCTTTCTTTTGATTATGCTCTCAAGATAGAGCATTGATCCATGTTCCCTACAACCATATGACATGACTCTACAATATCAAATGTAAGCATACATACCTCATTTTTCTTTATGTCATCCAGACTTCCTTCAGCGGCTTCCTTGATTGAAAAGAGCTTCAATCCCTTGATATGCTTCACCTTTTATGTCATCATACCATCATCCCATGAATTCCACAAGTTTGGAATTCTCGATGACCTCTTGATCAGTGAACCTTTCAATGAAGATTTCACCAGAGAATCTTGAGGATCTAGGGTATCCCCATCCAGTAGATGTTTCCTTTTGACAGATGTATGATGAGCCTTGTTCTAGATGGCCTTTTTCTTTCTTCTCCATAAGTGCCACCGATGTTACAAATGAGGTTTCTAAGAGCTATATCCTTTCATAGTTCACTGACATGCTTCAGCCATCTTGCATGCTTCTTTATGATGATGTTAAGAGCTCTTGTTTTCAATGCTTCTATGATGCCATGATGCATCTCATCATATTTCTTAATGAATCATGATATCCATATCTTACAACAAAAGACTTAGGAACTATGAAAAGAACTTAGGTGAGGAAGACTATCTCAATCATAGTAGAGATGTCTTACTTCCTCTTTCTTAGACTTTTTCTTTTCAACTTCCTCCACTTCTTCGGTGATATGGGCTTCTTCTCTTCCTCTTTTGTTATTGTCCTTCTTGATCTTAGGACAATCTCTTTTGTAGTGTCCATATTCTTGACACCTGTAGCATTGAATCCTAGCCATGCCCATTTTCTTTTTCCGAGAACCACACTTCTCAAAATCCTACATCAAATTTGGCCTTTGTTATAGATTCTTCATTCTTGCACAGTGACCATAGATCCTGGAATGGAGTAGCTTCTTTCTTCCCATAAATACTTGAAGTAAAGTTACCCCACTCCTCTGGTAGTGCATTTAATATGACTGTAGTCATTTCTCTATCAGACATTACTTCTCCTAGATCTTGTAGTTGATCCTTGATTTTAGATATCCTCATAAAGCATGAGGTTATTCCATCTTCCTTTGACATCTTTAGCTTGTAGATTTCTTTCCTTAATGAGATGACTTCTCCAGCAATTCTTATGTAATACAACTCTAACAATTTGTCATAGATTTCTTTTGAAGTTTCGGATTTTTATACATATGGGATGAGGGGATCCTTGATGGATTCTATGAGAATCCTTTGAGCCCTAACTTCCCCTTTCATATACTTTGCAAGTGCTTGAGCATCTTCCTTTTCTATTTTGGTGATTGATCCTTTGGCATGTTCCATAACCTCATTTTCAATGAGATTCAAATATGTCATTTTCTTCCATGCAAGATAGTTTGAAGCCCCAACCAATTTGTTGCTTTCCTTGCAAAAAAACATCTTGACAAATTCAGATGTGGACATAATTATACTTACTTGATAAGATTATCCTTCTTCTTGATGTTTCCTTGATGTTGATGATGATATAGAGAATAGAAAACTTCTCCTTGATGAAGATAGTTTTCTTCAATAATGATCCTTGATCCCACAGAGAGGGAAATCCTTTGGATCCTTTAATGGTGAAGTCTTTGTTGATGAAGATCAGGTGACTTCTTGATGATGTCTTCAATGATAATGACCTTACTTCAATGAGAGGGAGATCTCCTTAGAATATTAATGACAATGTCCTTGGACTTGCCTTTCTAGAAAGGAACTTGATGTATAGGTCCTTTGACTTGAGTAGCGTTTTTGAGGTCTCTTGAGATGTCTTGAGGGTTCAAAGACTTCTTTCTAGTGTAGACTTCTTCTCTAATCTAGGGTTTTGTCACTTCCTTAAAGATCTTGACTTTGTTGATGATCTTGCTTTGATTTCTTTCTTGAGATTTGATCCTTGAGTGGCCCTTGATCAGATGCCTTTCCTTGACTTTGTCACCTTAGCTCTGATCCCATGTTGAGAAATCTAGGGCATCGATATTAAATGATTTCTCTTATATTGATAACTGCTTGAGAATGTTTTTTACTTCTTAGATTAGGATCTTCTTTTACTTATGTTATTATAGTGTTGTTCTTCATCAAACATCTACCAATGCATAAACCATAAAGAGACAAGAGACACAGAATATAGGTTGTCAGCGAGGGCCAAAACCTCTCCCACTTGAGAGGAAAACCTGAACAATTCTTCTTCTTATAGAGACCTCAATTGACGAACACCAAGACCAAGACAAAAAGCTTCCTTGGTGAGATCCTTAGTCAACGATAATTAGTCTTCCACTCATTCCTCCTTCTCTGTTATTCTTCAACTTTAGCTTCCTTGTGCTTCAGAGTTGCACCTTATTTCGACCTCCTTGGAAACCCTAGCTGCAGCACATGTGGTGATCTAACCCCTTAATCTCCTTCGCTTGGGTAGAAAGTGTTTCTTCTTCAACTCAGCTTGATGTATTAGCTTATATACTACTAGATTCGACTTCTAGCACAGCAAGAGAAACTTCGGCCTTTTCTGCAGCAATATCAGTCCTTTCCTTCACACGTGAGAGTGGAGATCAACCTAAAACAATCCCAAACACTTCTAAAGAATTTCATCTTCTTACTTCTCTCTTCGCTTATGATAAGGCTCCTTCCTAAGTGATCTTCGCACTTCTTGATTTCAGACCAAACTTGCTTCATCGAAATTATGCCTTCTGAAATGAGATCGAGCTGCATATTCATAGTTGTTTTCCCATGTATATAAGTCAACATGTCTTTTGGTGAATATCTTTTACTCCATCTTGTAGTTAACTTGTAGGAGGTGCCTTTGCTTGGTCTTAGAGGACTTTGTTATACATTTAATGACTCACAAAAATGTAACATGCCCAAGAAGGGTCCTTCATACATGACATTGACTCAATATGACTTTTATGACTAGATGACAAAACTTAAAGGTTCACAATGGGAACCTTAACTAAAATAAAATTCCTTGATCGTGAAACCCATGATTCAAGTACTACAAAAATAATTGTATTTTCTTCTTTACATCAATTACATAAAATCATTATTACACGTGTAATTATGAAGACCAAGCCTAGTTACACTTTTCAACACAACTATGGTTAAACATCTAGGGGATTTGAACATGGGACCTTGCACTCACATTTATTTTACATTTTCATGGGCTCACCAAGTGAGCTCTTCAAGGGCGCCTAGATCAACCACAAATACCACAAATGTTATATCTGGAATGATTTCTTTTTTACATTTGAATAACTAAAATATTTGAAAGCAAAACCCATATCATTTGCACAAAAAATTTTAAGGATGGAAATTTATCTTAAAGTTTAGAAATTGCAGCTAGTCTTTCTAGTCTCTAATATGAAAACTATAAAATATTTGGTGATATATTTGTAAAAACATTCAAATTTATTAGGTTTTTATATATATTCTCTATATAATTTTGGCGATATTTAAAGTAGAATAATTTTATATTATAAAACTTGGGCAAATTTATTTTAGACAAAAAATGGAAATTGGCGAATCTTTTTTTTGGAAAAACCATGGAAAATTAGCCCACTTACGAATATTAGCCCCTAAAATTTTCCATGATCATTTGGTTCCAAAACAACATACAACTTTGAATTCTACATCTTATATTCATCATTCAAACCTTGAAATTGAAATGATGGCTAATGAAGATAATTGGGAGGAGGTGCAATCTTTGACAAAAATGCGAGTATCGAGTGTTGGCATGCAAACAAAACAAACCAACAAAGGAAAATATCATAATGGTACTCAATATTACATAGAAAACAACCATTATAATGATGAATTTCGCTATGAAAAGCTAGTATACCACAAGAAGTAGGGTAAAAGGAGAATATCATATGTCAAGTGAAATCAAGTCTAAAAAAGAAAAGGTTAAATAAAATGCTTCACAGATTATGAATGCTTCTCATAAAGCTTTTGGATGAATTCCTCAAGAAGATTTCAAGGAGAAAATTAATTCTCTACTAGGAGAATTGCAACCCAAGGAAACAAGTGAGCCTATATTGGCTATCAATTCTACGCCTATGTAAGTAACACTAGATTATTGTTGACAAGAGTTGATCAGTAGTATGGACCAAGGAGTCATAATTGAAATATTATCTAGGAAGCATAATGAAACTTTATACAACTAATGATGAAAGTACTAAGTAGCTAACAATTGGCATCCATTGATCGAGAAAGGAATAAGTTTAACTTATTGGTATTTCAACCAAACACTTCAAAGGTTTCAGAGTAGTTAGCGTACAAGGCAACATTTGCACAAATTGACATGAATAAAGTCAATAGTACAAATTTGGTGGAATGGCATACGTAGACTAGAGAAATGGTTTCTCAGAGATCAATTTAGTCTACAACATATGTAAAGAAGTTGTAAAGCTTACTAAGCAAGCTTAATCTACAACTCAAATTTGAAAGTATTATAAACAAGAGTTAAAGAGTTGGAAAACAAAATGATAACTATATCCAATTTGCCTAAGAGAAATG
The DNA here is from genome assembly GCA_000404065.3 of Pinus taeda. Classification (NCBI taxonomy): domain Eukaryota; kingdom Viridiplantae; phylum Streptophyta; class Pinopsida; order Pinales; family Pinaceae; genus Pinus; species Pinus taeda. The sequence continues at coordinate 41,866 of APFE031569754.1, forward strand.
AAAACATAAAAAGTCTAATGGAAGCCATGGATGTGTAAATAAAGATTCTTAAATAAAATTCTAAAGAAGTAATTAATGCTATAAATTAAAAAAATTGTTAGCATAAGAGAATGTGAGTTTAAAGAAACTAATTCACATCTAATTAAAAAGTTGGCAGAGCTCAAGAGAGAAAAGGTTAAGCCTTTTGAAGAATATTCTTCTAAAATAGAAAGATCATAAAAAGAGCTCATAATAAAAAGACTTGATAGAGAAATCTTCTTAGTTTAAATTCCTGTCATTTTTTTCTGATGAGAATGTTAACAAGATCCTCATTTTCCAAATAATGAAGATAATATTAATGACATTTTAGATCAAATAACATCATATAAAGTGCAAGTTGTTCATTTGGCTAATCAAATCAATCGTTTGAATAAGTCAAACAAAGATAAGATTAATGAAATCAAAGAGGAAAAGAATCAGAGTTGAAATTCTGCAAAATCAATTAATTAGGGAAAGAAATGAGGAAATAATTGTGTTAATAAAAAGCTTAAGATGATCTAAAAAAACATTGAATCAACTCTTTGGAAGGAATTGTTTAATTGGTGCCAAGCAAAAAACTTGGAGAGAAATCATAGAACATATGCATGACTTTAGATCACATGTTGAATCATTTCATTATTCTGAAACTATTGTAATGGCTAATGCACAAATTGAAGTTAACCAATTGTTACCTAATATATTCTCCAATAAGGAAGAAGGTGAACAAATTGTTTAGTTTCATAACTATTTATCAACTATTTCTCTTTAGAAGCTATAGGAGTAAAGGGGTTGATGTGGTTCTAAACATTAAAAGGGTAAATAATAAGAAGGAGTTTGTTACAATCATGCAGCACAAGATTACTAAAGTGAAGGGAATAACAAAGGCATTTAAGGATCAACTTGTTCCCATTGCAAGTATGGTTTAACTTTTTCATGGACTTCAGATCTTTGGATGTATCTAAAACATGCTTATGAAACTGCTTTGGTAGCTTGCCATGATAATTTGGATTCTATTGTTTGAAGTGACAATATTTCTATTTGCACAATGAATCATTGACTCTTTATCGTGGTATTTTTCAACATTAGCTCTTGTGAAGATATTTTATCAAGTGCAACCACTAGTTCCATTTTATTTACTCATTGATCTTGAGATTTAATACAAGAAAATGCGTAGGCATACTATTCTCTTAGTACAAGAATATATCAAGATAATGCATTGCAGGTTCAATATCTCATTGTTATAATGTGACCCTAGAGAAAGAACTAACATCCGAGGAAAAAGAATATTCCCTACTAAATCACAAAAATGTGCCATTCACGGATAAAGAACCATAGCTAAAGAAAAAAAGGTAACAACTTCAATGAGTAAAAATGCCTTGGCCCATTGTAGATCAAAAGTAAAAATGCCTTGGCCAATTGTAGATGACAAGTGTCATAAGCAAGTTAAATAAATTGTAAATTTCATGAAAAGAAATATCTACATAAAAATAATTATAGAAACGATTAGGGAAATGGATTTATTTAAACGAAAGATTCATATAACAAAGAGGCCGACATTTTCTACAGGAATATAATGCATCTCTTTTAAAGGAACTTGCTTAAACAAGGATGTTTTATTTACCTTGAATTTCCTTAGTACGACACTATACATTAAAAAGTTGGTATAGATTCGTCACTAATTTTGAACAATTAATTTCTACTTTTTGTTTTCATTTACTTTCCTCTTTTTATCTCAGTTATTGTTTTCATTTATTATTTTTGCATATGGATATGATTTCAAAATGATGAATATTAATGGTTAAATGCATGATCGATGAAATAATTATCATTTTCTTTGTTGGTTTTGTTACTAGTCTCGTTAATACATAACATTCCAATGGATTATGTGGTAAATGTTTTTAGGAAATGTTTTGTATTCGAAATGTTTGATTAGCATTCAATACGGCTAACTTGAAAGTTGAGTAGTTCGAATGAAAATTTGATATATTTATTTAGTTTTATTTATTATTATCATTTTTTGTTGCGATAGTTATCTATTTCTATTTTCCAAGAATTAGTTCTCTTTCTATTCTCCAAGAATTATTAGTCCCTGCCTGGGACTATTAGCGATCGATCGATCGCTGACAATCAATTAATCACCAAATTTTTTTATGTTTCCCAAATTTTATCTAGAGTTTTCGAACATCAATTTAGAGTGCTATACAATTTATCCAAAGTTTCTTTTTTACCTCTTATTGGAAACTTCGCGCGGATCGAGAGAAAAATACACCGGCAACACTTTATTTATCCAAAGTTTGGTAAATGAGTTTTTAACCAGCTTTTTTATACAAAGTTTTATGCAAAAAATATGTGACCTTAACTAAATAAAGGTGGCGAGCGTTGGATGCATGCAATGCACGTGTCGACACCCCTAGGTGATGAACAAACCTTTGTATTTGTGTTAAGATATCCCCGATGTCTGTATTTTCAGGAGAGAGAGCCCGCGGTTGTTCCAATGCACCCTACATGGATATTGTTCCCTGCCTTAGATGTATTTTTTCCAACCGCCAGTGTCATCGCAAAATCCCTTTGTTGAGAGGGAGGGATTCCTTTTGGTTTAGGAGAGTGTTGGTATAGCGTTTTTTAGCTGCTCTGTCATTCCTTAGGGAGACTGCAACCAACAACTTCTCCCTCTGCCGCACCAGGTACAAGCATTGCTTTGATTCTGGGTTTATTTTGTATAAGGGCTTGGACTCATGGTTTATAGTGTTTTAATATGGTTTTTTTTTTCTTTTTGTTGCAGGGTGATTCCTCCGTCTACGACATAAATTTGGCTTCTGCGCCTATTACCAGCCTCCTTCAAGATATGTTTACTCAGTTGCGCTCCATACAGAGGCTTGATGTCCCGGTCCTTCAAGAGATTTTCACTCAGTGGCGCTCCAGCTTGAAGCTTGATGTCCCGACTCTTTTAGGTCAGAGAATGTAGAGTTTTCAGTGTTTCATAGGTTGCTTCTAACATGAGTTTGTCTATCATGTTTTGGGGATGAATTATTGACTCCATTTCCTTGTTTTTTCTGCTGGATGATTTCGTCTCGGTGAAATAGGTGACCCAGATCCACCCCTTTTGTTCCTCAGGTAATTACCTCTATAATTTAAATATTTTTCTTACAATTCAGGTATGGGAATGTTTCCAGTAGGTGCTGACCTTATCTGCTATGTGGTGGTCTGAACGCAGGTATTTTCACACTCCTCAAAATTTACTATCTTGGGGCCTGCACCCTCCTCGGCATATTCTTTTCTAATGGGTTTATCCTACAACGCTACTTTCCAGGTCGGTTGAAATCCTATTTTGTGGCTCTGAAATTGAGTTTCCATACCTCTGGATAATGGGTCTGGTTACCACTGTTTGTTGCGTGTTACTGATGAATTGTGTGATATTGTTTGGTTATTTATTTTAAAGAGAACTTATTCAAGGGGCTTATGATGCACCTTTGTATTTGCATAGAGTGTTTCTCTTAGTGTCTTTTTTTTTCTTGTGTGTGGAGACCCTACGTAATTGAATAGAGCTCTGCTCTTAATGTGTATATATATTTTTGCTTCTGGGTGAAGAAATGTTCTTTCCAATACTGTCACCCAGGTGACTGTAATCGAACTTGTTTTGGCTCTTAATGATAGCAATACAAGGGTTTTCTACCATTTCAACGTGAATTGAGTTATTCAATGATATATATATATATATAAAGGGTGATTTTACACGGTTATATGCTTGCGTGTGGATTTGAAGGCTGTTGGCCACCTAGTTCCTGAATAGGATTTGTAATATGCCAGTAATATTGCAATGTGCCTCGGCCTAGGCTGTAAATGGCTTATAAATTCCACTTCCCTACAGGCTTTGCATGCGAACTCTTCCACCATAAGAAATGATTTAATCACTTACAATTTTACTTCAGTTGACATGTGCACCGTTATTCTTCATATTTCCATCAGTTTGAAAGTAATTAAAAGAGGAAAGGGGTAAATTTTTCGGTTATGATCTTCTGTAATATGCATGTCCATAAGCTCTTAGTTTCTCATTCTGTAAGTTAGTTATTTGTGGAATTTTGATTCATTAGAATTATTAGTAGCTGCTATCTACTTTTATATTGTTGGTCATCGTATTAGGGTCGTCATTCGCACAGCATTGGTTCCTCTGTTTCATGATTTCATAATAGAGGTTAATGCTCGCCTCCTGTTGTTTATGGTAAAATCAATTGAAGAATAAATTATACTATTGCATGCCTATTTAAAGTCTACATCCACGTTTTTCATACCAATGTTTTCATGACTATTTACAAGTATAGCATCTGTGCAGCGCTCTTGAACTTCTATTCATTAAATCTGAAGTCATTAACCCTCTAATCTCTCAGTTAATTTATGATTTTCCTATTCCTAATGCCATGGTAACTAGGGATTTTCACGTCTGTATTTGTGTTAAGATATCCCCGATGTCTGTATTTTCCGGAGAGAGAGCCCGCGGTTGTGGGGAGCTACTTTCAGTTGAACATGCATTTTTTGAATTCATTTTAGATAATGTAGGATTTGGTTTTATCCATATCGCTGACGGCATTTCCATTGTGCTATATTTAGTTGAGTTCTTCCATATCAATGGACATTGTCCTTTGGTTTTCTTCTGTGTAATTTGTTGGCATATGCAAGCTGCCACCGATTTGAAATAGTAATTCAAATCATAACTGAGGTACTGGGTAATAACAAGGCCTTGCTTGACCCCAAATCGCATTCCAAATTAAGTGCATAATGGCAGGTGGAATGTTCATCGAAGGCGACAATAGCCGAGGGGAGGTTCACCCCCACAGGGTAACAGTGTTCGTCTTCTTCTCATGCATTGTAGCCGCCACTGGAGGCCTCATCTTCGGTTATGATATAGGAATTTCAGGTCTGCATTAAACTGGCATTATAATTTCTTTAAACTCGCATTATTTCTACAGCCCTGAACTTAGAAGAACATAATGAAATAAAATAACTTTCATATATGCAGCACACTGTAAGTTGGCGTCTTTTCTTTACCTGTGCTATATATACTGTCAATACTCATTCTGACTTTAAGTCTTCCTTGTATACAACAGTTTGCATGGAATACTTGTAAGATCTGTTCTATGGAATCTTATCTTTACCTTCAGAATATAGCAGTATCATAATATGAATAATGCATCTGGTTTTGTGTTCGTGCATCAACATGAATACTGTGAGTGCTGAATGTGTATTCATACATTGTTGACCACAATTTGCAGGTGGCGTTACATCCATTGATGACTTTTTACATAAATTTCTCCCTAGTGTGGAAAGGAATATGAAAGAGGCAAAGACTGATGCTTACTGTAAATTTGACAGCCAATCGTTGACTGCATTTACTTCATCACTATACATTGCTGGTCTGATCGCATCCTCAATGAAGAATATCAATTTTCTCTGGTATTAAATTGTTGCTTCCATTTTTTTTTCATATGCAATATTTCTTATGTCAAAATTCATATAGATATTATGTAATAATATGGCCTTACCGATGGTAAATTCTCCTCTGATAACCTGGACAAGAAGTACAAGCTCCAAAATCTCATCACCGAAGCCTCGACAAGAAGTACAAGCTCCAAAATCTCATCACAGAAGTTCGGCAACTTCGAGTAAAATGAGGCTCCAGCGCTCTTTCTGTTTTATGCATACCTGAAATGTACGCAAATTTCACTGATTATGTTATTTGACAGGAAAAAGAGAAAAATACGAGAAGAGACTTGGAAATTCTCGTCCAGGTCTGTGCAATTAGAGGTTCTGCGTAAATACTCTTTACTTTGGGTTATTCGGGTTATTTGTAACTCCTTTCAGTACAAAGGTATTATCCCCAATGCATTTCCTTTGCAAGCATGTATTATCCTTTGTAACGCACTATGTTTAACTCCTTTCAATGTACTGATTTAATTTATTAATTTATTATCTTTCAATGTGCTACTTTAATTTATTATCTTTCAATGTTCTACTTTAATTTATTATCTTCCAATGCATTTCAATATTTCTCCTCCCAACGCATTTGCTATATTTCTCCAACGCACTGCAATATCTCTTCAGCATACTTTATTATCAATTCAATTTCGCAGCAAATACTATAACAGCTTTTAACAAGTTCTATTGCATGCCTTTAATAGGTTATTTAAATACATATCCTATTCAATGCACCTTTATATTTGCTTCCAACATATTGTCAACATATTTATCTTTCAACGCACTGCTTGTTACATATTCTCTCCAATGCCCAGCTTGGATAGTTTTCAACACAGCCTTTGATGGATTCGCAATCCTACTCTTAAATGGGTTTTAATGTTGCCTTTCCATTGTTTTCAACTTACTTTATTTTGATGTAATTACTGATCCTTTCAACACATTTTGTAAATTTTTGTTCAACTTACTTTATTTTGATGTAATTACTGATCCTTTCAACACATTTTGTAAATTTTTGTTCAACGCTCTGCTATTTTATATATTCACTGCTTTAATATATTGCACCAGTATTAATATATCATCTCAACATAATGCATTGCTTGTATCATCCTTTCAATGCACAACAATATTCTTCAACGAATTTGCAATATGTATTCAACACATTTCAATATCTCTTCAACACATTTTAATGTAATATATTGCATTATTCTCCAACGTATTGCAATGTAATATATTCTTCCTCAACTCACTATGTGACATATTCTCCCTCAATGTATTTACTATATTTCTTTTGGCAGTAAATAATATAAAACTTTGCATCATTTATCAAACCTTTTATTCGTTTCCTGTGTATGGTTTTCGACTCAATGCAATGTCTCTTTAATGTATTGTTTTTATTACCCTTTCAACACATGTATATTCAACGCACATTTTGATATATTATTCATCACATTGCTCGTAGATCCTTCCAACATACTTTTAAATATAGCCTTCGCATGTATTTGATAGATAAGACCTTTTGTAGTGCATAGTTTTTCCTTTTCCTTTAATGTATTGTATTCTCCCTTCAACATAATGTTTGTGCAATCTTTGGAGTGTTTGGTTCGAATATAATGTTATTTTATTGTTTATGTAATCTCGTTCTGTCTTGAAAGTATGCAAATTCAATCCTCATTCACTTAATCAAATCATATACGTAAAGAAGTGATCAACCAATACATTCTCAAGAAGTGAAGAAGTGAATTTATTTTTAAAATTCACTTATTAATAATGAATATGAATATATATGTAAAGAAGTGATGAACCAATACATTCTCAAGAAGTGAAGAAGTGGATTTATTGTTAAAATTCACTTATTAATAATGAATATGAATGCTGGAAATTACACATTGTTAACCCTAGCACTCTAACTTTGGACCAATTAACTCTCTGTTAATGTTAAGGTATGCGCTCATCAAGTTTTTGTTATTTTGTTTCCTTTGTAATTTGCAAATTAAAGCATACGAACAGTTCCTATATTGTTATGTTTGGTCAATCGTCAAAAATTAAAAGCAAGCATGTTAGATAACTCACATCTCACATCTTTTCTCGAAGTTTCTCAAATTCGTGTTGTTCTATCGCTTATTTTTCAATGCTCATAACTCATGACAATCCAAGTGATGTTATAAAGGAAATATACAACATTGGGCAACATGTTTAACTAGTAAAATATAGATTTCAATAGACAATCTATTGTTATTTTATTTCACAAATGCAATCAACAATAATGTTAACTTTCAGAAATATTCTTAAAGTTATGGTGCATTTTTTCATTTTGACTTTCCACTGCTTCTTTTTGTTAACTTGCAGAAATATTCTTAAAGTTATGCTGCATTTTTTCATTATGTCTTTCCACTGTTTCCATTTCCAATTCCTTTGTTATTTATAAATATGACTTGTTGCTAGAAATTCCCAGCAGGGACTACCGCCACGGCAGTGGCTCCTTGTTACTATAAGTAATAGGACTTAAACTTATCACACTCGGTGGGATTTGAAGTGAGTTTTTTATATTATTATTTTAACTCATTTTTATATCTACTTAGAATTGGATAAGGGTGTTTATCTTTAGGTAATTGATGAGGTGTGTTGTAACATTATATTTCAGAGTAATTTGATTTTATTTTTTTATTTTATTTTTTGTGGTGTGAAATGCCTTTTTTTTAATGTATTCATTATAAGGAATACTTTTTCTTGTTATTAAATTCTTTCATATTAGCTTAAAACAGAAAGGTGTAAAAACATTCATAGGATGCCTTGGCATTGTTCCCTCATCAAAAACAACTTAAGGAACAATATATAGTAGAAGGTTTAAGTAAATCAATTCTAAAGGTTAAAAAATCAAGTGCTCTGAGTGGAATAAAATTAGAAATATATTTAGCCCCTAGGGGTAGCGCAATTGGTGATGGTCGTGAAAATGAAGTGTTATGTGTGAGGAGGTCCAAGGTTCAAATTCCCTCGATTTGCTTGTGCCTACGGAAGGGGCATATGTAGGCACCTAGAGGTTATAGTGGTAGCGGTTGAAATCGACCCTATGTCATGTGAATACAAGACCAGCCTAGTTGTTGATTCCTCTAAATACAAAAATAAAAAATAAAAAGAAAGATATTTATATTTTATTCATTTACTATTTATTGACGATGTACTATTATTTTTTGATGGATATAGAAGATATGTCAACAAGATAAAGAAGATATTATATCTATACAATGTATTTTTTGATATGGTAATAAACATGCATAAATCATACATTTCCTTTTATGAAGTGGACAATAATTAGGTTAGAAAGATTCTACAGATCTTGCATTTTCAAAATGTAGATTTGTAAAAAGGTTTTAAGTACTCGAGGTTCTCTATGAAACCAAATGATTATGGGAAGAATAATTAGAAGTGGCTAATAGACTATTGAAAAAAGAACAAAGTTGTGTTGTAATAAAGGGATTTTAGTGGCAGGAACATTGACGCTAGTCAAGTCAATTCTAACTGTAATTCCAGTGTATTGGCATATTATGGCCTTAATCCCTAAAGGGGTGTTGGAAACTATTAGAAATAAATGCTTAATTTTATGTGGATGTGCAAGAGATAGAAAGATGGCATACCCTTAGTGAACTCGCAATGCTTGGCTAACCCAGAGTAAGAAGTTGGGGTTTTAAAAACATGCACTTTTTTATCAAGGCCTTAACTATAAAAATTCTATGGAGGCTAATTTCCAAGGAAAGTTTGGGGAGGTGGGTGTTGTCTCAAAAATACATTGAACCTCTTCTGGTTGAAGAACATATTAGGAAGGAAAACAAACATAGGCATAATGTGTCTATTATCTAGAAGGCTCTAGAAATGTCTTTTTCTCTAGTGAATCATTGGTTAGTATAGAAAGTTGGCAGCGGGGATAATATCAAAATAGGGATTGGCCCCTAAGTTGGATGTAGAGAAGCCTATAGATATCCAATGGATATGATTCCTACTTTGCAATACCAAGGAATTCACAATATGTGTTAAGTTGTTCATTAAGGAATTGCCTCAATCTAATGACAAGGGTGGAAGAATGCAGAGATTATAAATATGACAAAGGTAGAAGCTTATCAATGGGATTTTTATGTGAAACATTGCAAGAAGAGTCATATATAAATCAATAAGGAGGATGTCCTTTTCTAGTTTAGGAATCCATTGATTGGGTAATATTTTCCTAGATTAGGGTACAAATTAATGTATGTGGATGCAAAGCTAAAATAGGATCCCTAATAGTGGAAGGCTTGTGGAAAACTAACCCCCCTTGAAACAAAGGTGTGTATGTTATTAGTTCTAGGGAATTAAGCATTGACATGGGATGTTATACAAAAATGAAGTTATGGTCTAAAGTGTGATATTTCATCCAAATATAAATTAGAAACAATAATAATCTTTTAAACAATTGTACATATGTTAGAATTAAGAAAAGATGGATGAGAGGCCACTGGTTGGGGTGGATGGAAAAGGCATGCATTAGAGTGTTTGAAGAATTGGATATAAAAATAAAACAATAAATTTTTAATGAATTAATCAATTATTTAAACATATAATAAATAAATAAAATCATGAATAATAAAAATTAAAATTAAAATTAAAAAACAAAATAAAACTTATCTTCAATTTTCTTCCCCTTGTGGTATCTTTAGATATTTGGTTAGTTATAAATGTCAATTTATTTCAAGATATGTATCTATCATCCTTTTAATGTGCATATGAAATTATACCAATCTTAAAAGCATAAAAAATCTCTAAAGTTCAAAAATCCAAGATAAACTATCTTCCAATTGATAAGTTAGGAGCTTGGGGGTATTTTGATGGTACTCACCTAGGGAATCAAGTTATAGGTAGTGCAGGGGATACTTTATTTTTTAACAATTTTCATCATATTAGTTATAAAGCAGAATTATAAGAGATCTAACAACTATGAAAAGTTGATGGCTCTAATGCTTTTATTTAGATTAGTAGCAAATAAGGGGATCTCAAAAATATAAGTGTTTGGTGGCTTTTTGTGGTAGTAAATTAGATTATAACATGTTACAAGATAGGAAACTTCATATTACAACCCATTCTAGAATAGATAAAAAGAATGGACATAGTGTTCAAACATCCCTTATCACGATGTTTATAGAGAACCCAATGTAGCAACAAATGTCTTGTCAAAAGAAGGATTACAGATGCAAGTCAAATTGAGGGTTCGTATGGAGGTTTAGGATGGGGTTGGTGAGACTAAAATATCAGTGACAATCTGTTAACAGTGTTGGACCTGCCAACATTCAGGGGATATCCCTGGTATGAAGTCCCAACTAGACCTCACACTATTTGGTGTAGGAGTCCCATCTGGTACGATGGCCTAGTTTCCATTCTCATAGAGATTTTCCTTAGCTCTTGTTGTTCATCACGTGAGAGTGTTATGCTTGTATCTTCAAAAAGCGAGGTGAGTATGCCTAGTGAGTGCGTAATGTAACTTGTGTCTAGGTTCTCTTACTACAAAGGGGGAGAGTAAAGTGAGCCTCTAAGTGAGAGGTAGTAGTACCACCCAAGAAGAGATACATGCGAACTAGAAAGGGTCTATGATGCCATCCATCGGAGTAGTCCACAGCGGATGCAGAAATCATTAAAACTGAAGTGGAAGGTAAAACACGTACACCATCCAGTAGAGTAGTCCACATGGATGTGATAGTCGTTATAACCAATAAACAATATAGGTCTATCTAATGTCCTTTAGATTAGTCCATAAGGACGAGACAACATTGATAAGCAATCCAGCACATCCTCAACAATGTAAGTACTAAAACAACCAAAGTAGTTCAACTATATTAGTACAAGTTAAGCAAACATGCATTACAAATGTTTAAAGAGTATTCTTACAAGCATTTACAAAACATGTGTCAAAACATGTTGGCCTTAACAGGCTTCTGAATTAAGCAAAAATTCCAAGACACTTATGTACACCATACATCATTAGTCCCAGTAGTGGGATATCAGAGCCACTCCTCGCTCCTTAAAGAACATACTGAAACTCTCAAGGCTATGTGGGAGGAGCCAAGGAGAAAATTCCTTGCTCATACAATGGGAGGGGTATATATAGCCAAGGGTGATGCTTGACCCTTGTGACTCTTGGACTACCCTCATGATCGTTCAACTTCCTATGACTTTTCAACTTCATGTGTGTGTCCATTGGACTTTCACTTTACATTACATTCGGTTACAACAGATATGGCCCATAATGGAGATGTGGCCTTGACAACTCATGACACAACTTGACATGGCACTGCTGACATGGACTAGTTGGATGTGGTGGTAATGTTAAGTTGTTGTGCTGATAAGTGATGGATGTACTCTCGGGTGTGCTTTGTCTTATCCTCTGCATGGCTTGATGTTATGGGGTCTTCAATGGTCTTGGTCTTGCAAGATGGCTACATGCATGTGTTCCTTTCGCTTGTTTTTTGAAGGGCTTCTTTCATTTGTTTAGTTGCAAGTTAGTCTTCTAGCATGTGCACTCCTTCATCATCCCATTCGTCATCTTTGCCATGATCTATCAAAGTACCATTTCCTACAATTCACTCATGACAGGATGACATCAAATCCAAAACCTCCTAGTTTATCATGTTGCATTATTTTCCATGGTCCGAGCCCGGGACAGATGACAGGCTAGGAATAAGGCCTAATACCTGCGCTTTGTGCAGTTCCAAGTGACATGGAGGGAGACTGGTCACTAAGATTGCACAAATCACAGCTCAGGCTTGGGTGAGGAACTTTGAGACACAGTCTTCACTGTTGAGGAAAATTGCGCATAGGCCACTAGGAGGCAGGATTACGCAGCTTAGGACACCAGTGGAATCTTCAAGGTGGGACCCTGAGGGACACCTCTGCACAGTTTCCTGAGGGAAGACAAGGCAGGACAACAGAGGGACCAGAGGACAGTTTTGTGCAGTTTGTGAGAGTAGTGAGTCTCGACTGAGGGAGTTTATTGGGGGGACACCTTTGCGCAATTTCTGGGAGTAGTGTAGGCTTAAGTCTATGCGCATTACAGGGTTCTAGTAGGCAAGAAGGAGGGTTAATGACTGATCTTACGAAGTGCGCAGTTCAGGTCGAGCTCTGAGGCAGTTTCTGCGCAATTCTGGGAGGGAAGGTAGGTTGCTCACCTCTGGGATTGCGCAGTGCAACTGTCGCAGAGGAAAGCCTCAAGCATTGCATAGTTCCATGCACCATAGAAGCATCCCTAAGGGACGAGACTGCGCAGTGCAAGCCGGTCAGGGTCTGGTGAGAGGGGGGTTGTTCGGTGTGAACTTGTGATGACTCGACATTGTGATCACACACTCAGCATAATTTGACAACATGACAACACTGACCACTGGGACAACATAACAAAGCATGACCCTACATGGGACTGTCTAGAGTTGAAAGTGACAAGTGCGACACTTGGGATAGACCTTTGGACAATTATGACAACACTTGCGTGATAGTGCTTACAACTTTGTGTGTGAGTGCGATAGATGTAAACATAGCTAGGAAAACTCAAACACACAAAGTCAAACCTTCAAGATCACCAAAATAAGGCTGCAAGCATGATAAAGCAATCAACATGCCAAAAGACGACAGTTGGTCAAACAAGAAAAAGGGGTGAAAGGACTCAAAGGGAGCTCATGGAATGAGCCCGAGTGTTTGCAACCATAAAGGAAAAACCATGGAAAGCTCTGAAATTTGAGTGCAAGCCAAAATTTTGGAGGTTGTTGTAGCCGCTACAACACTTGACGACACACTGGTTGAGTACCAGTTTCTCTATTTTGGTTCATTTCTAGTGCAAGGCCTCAGTCCTTCGAGAGTATTGATTCATCGTGCAGATTAAGATTCAGTCAGATCACAATGTTTCGAATCAAGTAGAGTAGTTTGGCTCACAAGCTTAAGATTATTAGAGTATATTTTTTCATCTCTATTGTTGCTCCGCTACCAACAGGCCTGGACAGTACCCCGATGGAGTCACGCAGGAACACAAGCATTTCTCCATTACTAGCGAGCCTGGACAGTACCCCGGTGGAGTTGCTTGCTTCACCTCTCTACGCAAGAAGCCTTTCTCTTCTTTTGCCTTTGTTATTTTTTAATGAGGACTGTGCATAGGAACTTATTTATTTTTGGGTCGGAAGATGGATCTTGACTTATTGAGAGCATGAGAGGTTGTTCCTTCAAAGAAGCATGTAAAGACCTTTGATTCAAGTTTGCTCATTTAGATTTCACCTTATCTCTTTCTACTAGTTGGATGAGCTTGAACACTCCAGAGCAGAAAACTGAGTGTAGGCATGAGGTTTCTCAGTTTGGACACAAGTTCATGGTTTGACCAAAACTCTCCTTACACATGGATCGTATTTTCCGTCAATAATTCTTTGGCCAAAAGTTACAACCAAACACAAGTAAGACAGACACAAGACTAGCCAAGTGTTGCAGTGTCACAAGACTCTTTTGAATTTCAACCACATACACATTCAGAAGCTAGAACGCAGTGAGGCACTACACTTATTTACCTAAGCAAAATAGCAGAAAATCAAAGAAAACAAAACAATGAACAAAAACAACACAACAAGCAATGAAAATATTATGTACATAGTGCAGGTTGCGGCCCCAGATCTCATTGAAAAAACATTTTAAGTCTTGGCCATTGACAGGGAGAGTATCAATCTTCCCGTCAAGTGATTGAAGATGATACGTGTGTTGGATAAGCTTCTTGTGAACTGTGAATGGACAAATACACAGGGATTGAAACTTCGCTTATTTTCCTTTGTTCTCGAGGGTTTTGTCCCACTTTAAGACTAAGTCACCCACACTAAAGCTAGTACTCCCTGCAGACTTTCTATCAAACCATCTCTTGATATGGTTCTCGTGGAGTGTAAATTTTTCTTTGGCTTTCATCTTGTCTTCCTATAGCTTGTGCAATTTTTCCATCCTATGTTGAACTAACAGACACGACTTGCCTTGGGATTCTTGGGACAATTGGAGATCAGGCAAGTAGATGTTCGATGGGAGGATGACTTCCTTTCCATATGCCAAGAAGTAAGGGCGGGGGGGGGTGTATTCAGAGAAGGCTTAGGTGTGACTCGGTCAACCCATAAAGAGTTCACCAAAGTGGAGTGCCAATTTCGTTTTTCAGAGTAAATGGTATTTTTTATGATGTGGATAAGGTTCTTGTTTGTAGACTCAGCAAGACCATTTCCCTGCAAGTAGTAATTAGTAGAGTGCTTAAAAAAAATAGCATTTTGCAATGCAAAGTCATAAATCTTTAATGAAGAGAAGTACGTTGCATTATAAAAAACAAGTGATGTAGGAACGCCCAACCTGGATATGATGTTCTATTGTAGGAAGTTGATGACTTCCTGATCATTCTCTTGTTTCAGTGGAATTCCTTCTTTCCACTGCGTGAAGTAATCTGTGGCAGTCAAAATATAGCGGTGTTGCTTTAATGACTGTGGGAAAATCTCCCTAATGATATCCAAGCCCCACTATTGGAATGGTTCTTCCACTACAACAGGCTGCAACAGGGAAGGGAGACTGGTCACTGAGACTACACCGAGCACAGCTCAAGCTTGGATGAGGAACTCCGGGGCATAGTCTTCACTATCAGGGAAAACTGCGTAGAGGCCACTGGGATGCAGGATTGCGCAACTAAGGACACTAGTGGCAACTGCAAAGTGGGACCCTGAGGGGCACCTATACGCATTTTCCTGGGGGAAGACAAGGCAGGACAACAGAGGGACCAAAGGACAGTTTTGCGTAGTTTGTGAGAGCAGTGAGTCCCAACTGAGGGAGGTCACTGGGAGGACACCTCTGTGCAATTTATGGGAGCAGTTCAGGCTCAGTTCTCTGTGCATTGTTGGGTTCCAATAGGCAACGTGGAGGCTTGATGACTGATCTTGCGAAGTGCACAGTTCAAGTCGGGTTCTGAGGCATTTTCTATGCAATCCATGGAGGGAAGGTAGGTTGCTCACCTCTGGGATTGTGCAGTGCAATTGACCCAGAGGACAGCCTCAAGCAATGTGCAGTTCCAAGCAGCAGAGCAACATATAAGGGCTGAGACTATGTAGCATAGCCCAATTGGGGTCCGGTGAGAGGGGGGTTGTCCGGTCGGAAGGAGTTTCGGAAAAATGGTTGTGTGGGAAGTAAGTGAACTTGTGATGACTCGACATTGTGATCACACACTCAGCATACTACAACACAATCATCAAGGGATGTGTTTTTCTAAATTCAAATAAGAAGCCTATTCAGTTTGGTTTTTAACATTTTTCCAATTTAAATATCTTTTATATGATGTGTTGGAAAGACTTTTATTACATGTATTTCTTTTTATTTTTTATAATAGGTGAGATCATGACCTTTGTGGGTTGTATAGAGATATTTTTTTTAGCATTGATGATTTATACATGGGGAAGCTTATTTATAATCAATGAAGAGTGTTTGTGCCTTTGATTAATATGAAGGTATATAAGAAAGGAAATGATCCTTTTAGACAGCTACATAAATATTGGTTTCAAGCATATGCGAAATTCACTCTTTATATGTTAAATAAGAAGTTGCAAATTGTTTGTTATCAGTTTGGAGCGTGTGAGTCTGCCTGAGAGCTGCGCAGACCTAACCGCCTCCCTAATTTCGCAGGCCTCTCTTGGCAGCCTCCTGCTGCTGAGTCTTCTCTGACCATGCACCCCTCTGAGGAGGGTGACCTGCTCTCATCCAGGCACTAAGGAACTGAAGAAAACAAGGAAGCATTCGCGTCCCTAATTGTTGAGAATGGAGCTTCAAGGAATAGGCCAACAATCAACAAATTTGTAAAGAAGCTTGAAGATATACCAAAGATCTCTCTCCCACCTACTCTCCCTCGAAGAGAAGCTATTTCTTTGGCAAAACGTGGACTAGTTGGGAAATTCACGGGGTTATGGGCGTCCCCCAAATCAGTACAAAAATGGGTTGAAAGAAATTAGAATGCAACCATTCAGGGGAAAATAGCAATTTGATTTTGTGGAAGGGGATATTATACCTTCCACTTTGTATCAAAGGAAGATAGAGATTTGATCTTTAGAAACAGTCCATACTTCATGGATTCCAGAGGTTTATATCTAAATAGGTGGACACCAGATTTCAATCTAGAGATGGACATGCAAAACGCAGTCCCAGTCTGGGTCAGACTACCACACCTTCCGCTACATTGTTGGGGAGATGATTCGATCAAAGCTATAGGAAATGTAGTGGGAAAGTATATAGATAGATGTGAACCAAAGGATAACATGCATGCATGTGCCAGAATATGTGTGGAAGTGGATCTTGGAAAAGGCCTTCCAGAGGCAATAAATATCAAGGTAGATCAATGGACGCATATACAGCAGTTGCACTATGAGCAGATACCATTCAAATGCAAGGTATGTCATGAGTATGATCATTTTGCTAATATATGTCTTAAAAAAGAAAGAGAATGAAAATGTAGAAGAACAAGAGAACACATGGGAACAAGTAAAAAGGGAAAAACCCATCAATAAGCAGCCAATACCAACTGCCTCCCACTTTCAAGAACCAAATGAGACTACTTCCCAGCCCTCATTGAAGGTTATCTCCCCACTCCACACATCTGTGAATCCCTTTGGGCTCCTGGAAGACCCTATTGATCCACCCTTTCCTAGATCCCCAATATCTAACCCTAACTCCCTTGCCCACATACCCTCTTTCTCTATTTCTATTTACCCTCTACCCCCTCCCTTAGTGGACCACATATTAACTAGAAATCAAGCTAAAGAAAACCCTCAAACTTTGGATCAGCGAAAAAAGTGGGAAGAAAATCCAACAAGGAAATAAGAGACGAGGTAGCAGCTAAAGAAATGGCATTAGGAACTCAACAACCAATGGAATCCTTCCTTTGGAAAAATACATGAAACAATGAAAAAATTCAACAAAGAGGAAATGGGGGATCCCACCAGCGCAATTGTAAATAATGATAGTGGTCTATTGGAATTGTTGCGGCCTTGGCACCACTTTCAAAGCCAATGCAGCTAAAGATATTTTAACCAAAGAAAAGCTAGACATCTATATGATCTAGGAGACCAAAACAAGCAGTCAAGAAATAAAAAATTGATTCAAAAATTAAGAAATTATGATGGAACAGTGTTAGAGGCAACAGGAGCATCAGGAAGAATATGTACCATATGGGAAAAAAGAAAATGGGAACTAATAAACCAAAAAATCAGCAAACACTGGATTAGAACATATTTGAGAGATCTTAACACAAAGGAACTATATAGCTTCATAAATGTATACTCTCCAAATCACTACAGAGAAAAAGATCACTGCTGGAATTCGATAAAAGAAGAACTAGCAGAAAGACAAAACGGGAAATTAATCCTTGGAGGAGATTTAAATCTAATAAGGAACACCGAAGAAAAATTTGGAGGGAACTATCATACAGATCCGTCAAGAGAAGCCCTTGAGAAATAATGGAACAACATAAATTAATCGACATTCCCCCAAGTAATGGGAAGTACACATGGAGTAATAAAAGAATAGGCAAGAATAGTATCAAGGAAATGTTAGATAGAATCTTAGTACAAGAAAATATAGTAGCTGAATTCACTTCTGTGAAAAGCAAGATTGTCCACACATCAACTTGAGATCACAAGCCAGTGGTATTAAGCATGGGTAAGTTGGAGAATCAAGGCCCGCTCCCTTTTAGATACAATTCAATTTGGGACAACAATGGAGAATTTGTAAACCAAATCAAAGAGAGTTGGACAAAAAGTATCACTGGGTCTCCCCATTATGTTTGGGAAACAAAGCTAAAAAATTTAAGGTTGCACTTAAAAATTTGGGCAAGAGAAAATGATATTAGAGACAAAGCAAGGAAAATAGATTTACAAAAAAAAAATGAATAGCATCCATAAAGAAAAAAAAACAAAGAAGAAAGCAAACAAGATTACCTACAAGAAAAGGAAATCTTCTGGGAAATTTACAAGCAAAACAAAAAAGAAGAAGAAGAAAGTCAAATGAAGTCCAAATGACTCTCGCTAAAATCAAGAGATAAAAACACAACCTTTTTTCATAATTCAATGAAAATAAGACGGGAAAGAAACCAGATTGAACAGATTCAAGTAGATGGGCAAGAGATAAAGGGAGCTGAAGAATTAAAAATTGCAGCTCACCATTATTTTAAAGATCTACTTACAACAAACAATCAGCAAGCAGTTAATGAAGAATTTTTGCAGCACGTAAATAAAAAAATAAGTGACCAACAAAACGCAGAAATAAATAAAGAGATCACTGAGGATGAAGTCAGGGAAGCAGTTTGTAGTCTTCACCCTGACAAGGCTCCAGGGTCAGATGGGTTTACAATGGCTTTTTACAGACAGCATTGGGATATTATTAAAAATATTTTATAAGAATGATCAAAATTGCTTTTCAAAAAAAAATGGAGGAAACACAAAATGTTCCTATTTGGAACTCATATCCAAAGAATCCAATCCAATAACTTTCATAGATACAAACCAATTTCTCTTTGCAATTCTTCTTAAAAAAAATCACCAAAATTTTTGCAAATAGAATCAAGAAAATTCTTCCGGAAATCATATCAGAAAATCAAGGCAGCTTTGTTCCCAAGCGGGAAATCACAGAAAAGGTGATTATTGTTCAGGAAGCTATTCACAGCAGCATTCAAAGGAAAGAGAAATGAATGATAATAAAGCTAGATATGGCAAATGCCTTTGACAAAGTTAATCATAATTATCTAGCAGCAGTACTCAAAAAATTTGGCTTCTCAACAGATATAATAGAGACTATTCAGGCTTGTATATCAACCCCATGGATAACACCTCTAATAAATGGAAGGCCCAGTAAATTTTTTCAAAGCACAAGAGGGCTAAGACAAGGTTGTCCTTTATCTCCATTTCTCTATATCATCATGGCGGAAACTTTAAGTGCAGTGCTTGAAAATCAGAGAAGGGAAAAAAAATAACAAGTATACAAATAGCAAGAAGGGTAAAAAATATAAACCACTCGCTATTTGCAGATGATACCCTTCTAATGGGGTGGGCATCAAGCATAATAGCTAGAAGATTTTGAAAAGTGTTGGATGATTTTCTCCAAGCATTCAGATGAATGTTAAATAATACTAAATGTAGAATATATAGTTGGAACACTTCTCCAAGAGTTATGCAGCACATCTCACAAATACTGGAAATTCCAATACAAACAAGATGGACTCACTTTACATATCTTGGGCTGCCCCTAGCTAAGGAAAATGTAAAAGCGGAATTATGGATCAAACAAGTCGAAAAAATGAAGGATAATATTCAGAATTGGGGAGTGATGTGGCTTAATTTGGCAGGAAGAGTGATCATGATTAAGGCACTCCTTTCAGCCCTTCCCATTTATCAATATGCGATTATTCTAGCTCCGTAAGTGCCCACAAGCAAATGGAAATAATAATAAGAATTTTTCTATGGAAAGGAGGAAAACAAGAGAATAAAAAATTCAGCCTAGTATGATGGGAGCAAGTCATCCTTCCTTATGAAAAGGGAGGTCAAAAATCCGCTTACCAGGCCAAATGAACATTGCTTTAGGGATAAAAATAATTTGGAGAATGATAAGTGGAAAGGAACACTAGTGGGAAAAAGTACTAGCCATGAAATATCTTAATCATCCTAGAACAAAATTGATAATTGAATCTATACCAATCACGCCTTGCACACAAGTGTGGAAACTTGTAAAGAAGATAATTCCCCTTATTAGAAACCAAATTTCTAAAAATCCAGGAAATGGCAAAACAGTTGCGATTTGGGAGCATCGAATAATGGGAAGAGAACCTTTAAATCTCCAGCAGGATTTAAGAGGACTTCATTGTTGGATGGAAGAGAGAAGGATAAACACTTTATATTCAATCTCTGAGTGGGATCATGATAAATGGCTTGAATGGAAAATACCAACAATTCCAAAAAAGTTAAAAGGCCAATGGGAGAAACTTAAATCTCACCTTACAGGGGCAGCTCCCATAAACAGAGAGGAACAGGATGACTGTGTGTGGGACCCAAATGGAGGGAAATATACAGTGAAATCAGAGTATAACGTCCTCGAAGAACAGCAAAACCAACAAGACTGGAGTTTATGGAAAGTAACCTGGAAAACATAATGCCTCCCTAAAATAAAAGCTTTCATTTGGACTCTTCTCAAAGGGAAAATTCTAACCTATGAAAATTAAAAAAAAAAAAAAGGAATACAAGGACCCTCTAGGTGTGTAATGTGCCAAAGGGAGGAAGAAACAATTCAACACCTCTTCATGGACTGTAGGGTGGCCAAAGAATGATGGACCCACATAACAAGTCCGCTAGAAATAAATATAAATTTCTCAAAACAGCTGTCAGCACAGAATAAAACTTGGGAGAAGAGCTACCCATATTCAAAAGAAACAAGGCTACAATAAACAGGATCTAGAATTGCCTCCCCTCCATTTTGTGCTAGCAGATTTGGCTAGCCAGAAACAAATGTATATCCAAAGAACAAAATCCAAGAATAGGCAAGATTCTTTCAAAAACATGGAGCCTAGTATCATAAATAATAAACTCCAATGAAATATCAAATATGGACCAAAACAGCCTACAGCAAGAAGAGAAAGATTGGTACAGCAAAGCAATATTAGAAAAAAAGGTAGAAGCTACAGCAAAAAAGAAAAAATCTCCCACAACCAAGAATTGGATGTTAAGGCCGGATGATAAAAAATCTGAAGAATGGAGGAAAAGCAAAAAAGATTCAAATTTTTTTTCGATGGGGCATCAGAGAATAACCTAGAAAAAGCAAGTGCAGGTGGAGTAATTGCAGACCCAAATGGGAAAACAATTATTACTTATGAATGGAGTCTCGGAGAAATGACAAACAATAAGGTTTGAAGCATACAACCTTCTCTTAGGCACAAGACTATTAAAAAAACTTGCAATCAAGGATCTTATAATTATAGGAGACTCGGCAATCATCATAGCAGCAATGGTAAATGAAAAGGACTTCAATAGTATCGCTACTAATAAAATTTGTCAGAGGATCAGATCAAACATAAAAAATCTAGGAAAAATAACTCTTAAACATGTGTTGAGAAATCAAAACAAAGAAGCAGATAACTATGCCAATAAAGTAATTGAAAGACCAGTTGGGACTGTCAAGGAAAACAACGAATTCTATTGCGTAAACATACGATGATAAGGATTGAGAAAGGAGAAAGTGGAAATAAGCATAACAAAAGGAAAGAAAAAGATGATCAAATCTTCATTCCCATAATGAGATTGTCTGCATAATACAAAGAAGATTTGTTATCAGTGGATCTCAAGTGCAATATGCAAGGGTCAGAGCAAAAAATCAACCCAATCCCCAAAAAGCTTCATAGCACATTTGACAAGGATAACAGGCATCCTTTACCTCTGAGAAAAGACGAAAATAGTCATATTAGTCACAAGCTTCAGGATCGAAATTGTCATACAAGCGCAAGGTGTTCTATAATGGGCAGTTGTACAAACACAAAGGTGATATACATCATGACAATCACCTCCTGTAGCAGGTTAATCTTTCGCTTTAAGGTCAATAAATTGTTCAAAGAGCTCAGCCATCTTCATTATCTAGAAATCCCAGCCTATTTACACTCAGACTATCTCTTAAGTGATCAAATTTCTTGGTATCCCCTCGCCCACAGTCCTCTTGATGATCCCATTATCAGCCTAAAGCTTTCAACAGCTCGCCATCATCGTTCTCTTGACCCATCAACCTCGCAGTTCATTCGTATGCCCAGGCTCAATCAACCTCAGTGTGGTATAACTTTGTTGTCACTAGTCGCTCTTCAGTGCTCTTCCCCGGCTAACTACACTTTCGGTATATTTCGTGCTCATAACTCAAGCAATCAGAACCTCATAATAGCCTCTCTCCACTTCCGCGTTGCCCTCCTCTGTACAATTCATAGGTTATGGTTTTTAAGAATTACCCTCATCTTGAGAGCAATATCATCTACCTAACATCCTCGGTCCTTTTCCTGGAGCCAAATCTTCTAATTATCCTTTACTTATCGCATAAGTAGTATCTTTTGGCCAGATCCTCATTTCAAGACAACTCCTTGGATTGTTTTCGAAACACAAAGCAGGATCAGTGCTCATTTGGTTCTCCCAGAGCTTTGGGCATTTTTCATCAAGTGGACAACATCAGCCAGAATTTTTCCATCAATAACATAGGAATAAGCAGAACACATCAAAGTAAGAGGGCCATCACTAGGATCAAAAAAGACACAACCTCTACAGCAACTCACAGCAATACAATGGCTTGCAATCCATTAGAAAGAGAAGAAAAGAACAACAGTTGCCCAAACTGAGGGGCCAACAGGTTCATTATTGGAAGGTCTAATCAAGCTTTAAAGGACCTCAGGAAAGAAATGAAGACAACCAATGTGTATATGTAAAGAGACATAGATAAACAGAGAGCTAAAATAGAATATCTAAAAAACAAATGCAAGCATCTTGAAGAAATAGTTGAGTACATCAAGACCCTCAATCAAAGCCAGCAAGGGGAAACATCCACCAAGAACATCAAGAAGCGTCGCTCTCAACAAAAGGAATCAATAAATCAGTTCTAGTGACCTGTCTTTCTTATAATGCAGTGCAAATATAGTTTTTTTCTAGGATAGTTTGTAAGGCAATATGCCATGCTAGTTTTTTATTTTCATAGAACTAAGGCTGAAAGTGCAGATGCTGGGACTGCATCCCATTTTGGGCACTACACTTGAACCAGCCTCCTTCTGAATGTACAAGGAGCTTGCTCCTTTTCTCTTTTGCAATATAAAAAAAAATATCCGACTGTGTTAAAAAATAAATAAATAAATAAAAATAAAAAATTGCGACATTTTTCCAAGGAAAAAAAATAAATATGTATATACATTACAAACTATAAACATAGTCAAGTTTAGTCATGTCTCTAGATAAAAGACAACAAAGTGGGTGAGTGATAATTGCAGATTACTTTACCTATAAAAGATAAAGTACAAATATAAATGTGTTCACTCGACAACTTATTAGAAGATGTAATGAATGTTATAATTATGCTTTGTATTATTGATTCATGGTCCCACTCCCCTTATTAAGAATAAATATAATACAATCAAACATGAGAACCTCCCTTCTTAATAAGGATTGAAATTTGGTGGTGAAAGATGTTAAGAAACATAGTGGTGAAGATAGTTCATCTATAAATATCTATCCTTTAAATCCTTTAACTCAAAGAAATTGTTGATAAAGAATGCTAGTGTATATTCCATTCAAAAGTCACATTAATATAGTCGAAGTTATAATAAATCAAAAAATGAAATTTTAGGAGACTTTGAGTTAAAAACACATGTTGACAAAGATGATTTTCTGGATTGATAATTCAATATAGGTAAATATTTTGATGCATAATACTCCTTAGTCACACATCAATCCATCCATGTATGATGGGCATGAGGACCTTCAAAAAAAAGTGTTTGTGTAATACTATTTGGAGAACTTATGAAGTTGATGTAAAAATTTAACAAGAAGAAAAATTTGAAGCTCCGCACTACAAGTCAAACTTTGGGTTGGTTTATAAATTTGAAGCAAGGCGGACAAAACACTTTTTTGTATGTGAAACAATTTGGAGAACTTGAGTAATTGATGTGAAACATTTACTAGCTAGTAAGATTTAAATCTTTGCACTAGGTAAAATTTTGGATTGGTTTATAAATTTGAGTCAGTAGGGATATACATTAACTAAAGATAATGCTCAAGTTCTTTCTTTTCTAATTTTCTCTATATAAGAAGTCAACATTTGGTTGCCTAACAATTGAAGAAGGTAAAGCAACAACCATATGGAAGTTCTTGGAGGTCATTATACAAGGCTTGAAGATCATTGAGCCAAATAATGACTAGTATCAACAAAATATTATAAGAATGGTTTTTTCTTGAATCAAACATTGAGAGTTGCACTTGAACTCTAGGATCCTCAAAATTTTGAAGAGGGCCTCCAAAGGGCTCAACAATTTTAAGTAAATGGTGATTGGATTTAGTCAAATGCTAAAATTTTACTCTAATTACAAATATAAAAGATGCAACATAAATTAAATGAGATTTCAATTGAAAAGATGAGAAAATTTATGGTGTATAGCCTACACTCAACAAGGATATTCCAAGGAAAAATGTTATTTTCTTAGGATATGACTATACTCCAAATTGAACTTTTAGGTTTTGAGGAAGCTAAATCTAAGCATGCCTTTTACCTTGAGGTTTGTGAAGCCTATAGTGGCCATGATACTTGAGCCACTATATGGAGTACCAATTATGAGAAAATTACATATCCAACTTCATATTGTGCCCATAAGGCTTGAAGACCTTGAACTATATATCATGTTGCCTTATCCCATAATTGATCCCTTAAAGAGTAGGTCAAGCATTAGAGGTTAAGTGAAAGGTGGATGTTAAGCATCACCTTTATTTAATCTAAAAGATATCATTTGTTATGTGATTTCCATTATGAAGGAAAAACAAATTTATTTTAATATTTGTGAAGTCATAGACACTTTGACAAAAGAATGCCCCACCTTATACAAAAAAAAATTAGGGCAAGGGGATCAATATGATATTAGTATGCCAAAGAAATAATAATGAATATTTGAAAATCTCATCTTGATTCAAATTCCAATACTTCATGCCATGAAATGTGGATTGGATTTAGATTTAATCAAATGATTGATCAACAATTAAAAGGGTAAAGAAGAAGTCTAGTATCCAAATCTGGTAGAATGAAAGCAAGTATTCTAGGATGTTATTAATCTTGTTGAAGTGGTGGATCAAGAAATAAATTTCTTTTTTTATTTGATCTCTTGTATACTCCAGTAGAATAAAATAGAATACTTAATGACATCAAATTGTTAGTTATGGAAGACAATGTAATGATGGAACTATCTTCAAATTTGGAAAGTATTTACAAAAAATGAGGTTTAAATATTGTGGATAGATTCCACTATTCTCTAATTTGGTGCCAAACAACTAATTAAATATTAACACCATTTCATATTTCACTGAGGTTAAATAACTATCATGGTTCCAATCAATAAAGTAAATAGTAACTCCATGTTTTTATCCATAAAGGTGGTTGACCAACATATTCTGGTACCTATATATTTTCATGCTTTGGAGGGAAAAGAAAGGAGTTGATAATCCTCTCGACCAAAATAGATGAGGCCAAATTAATGTTGATATATTTGATCAGTAGTTAGAAAAGTATGAACTGTTATCAACAGCATGTTGAAGTGATGTGGGATTTGAGAGAATTAGCTAAACCCACTAATAAACAACAAAAAAAGGTGAGAAAAAAACAACAAAATTATTAGGAAATGAAAAAAAAAAACACAAAGCTATGATAACATGAATTGAGGTTAATATCATGTTGACATGATGTGGGATTCAGGCAATTACCTAACCCATTAATTTTTAAAAAGAAATGTGGAAAAATATCACAAAAGAGTAGGCAAAGAAAAGAGATGAAAAGATAATAAAACAAAACCATCGATAAACAAGTAGTGGGTGGATAAGTACCTTCTAATAAAATACAAGGAAACTATAAAGGGACAAAGATGTAGAAAAAATTTGTTCAATTTGATGATAACCCATACAATGCATGTCTTTTATGGGCCTTTCATTATATATTTTCACTTAATATTGATATTTAATTCCCATTCATTGCCTAATTTAGTGTTTGATAAAGCACACAAATTTGATTACAGTATATCTTGTTTATATAATTTTATAAATTAATAAAAATATAATTTGATTACACAATATCTTGCATTATATAGTTTTCTAACTTAATAAAATCATAATGACATATTGATCATGGTATTAACCTATCTAGCATGAAAAGTATTTTTTATCAAAAATTTAAGAAGACTCATCATTGCTCCCATGGGACAAAGTATTGGACTTCAATTTTTTTCCTGAACTAGAGATTTGTTCTATTGCATCTAAAATAGTTTCTATCTAAAAAGGTTTTTATACCTTTTGGAGGACATATGGTGTATGTTGAACGAATATCTCTAAGGTGGACCCTTGATACAACCTAATAAAATATACGTTAATAAAATCATGAATTCATAAGTGAACTAAAAGATCCAATATGAAAGCATAATCACCAATGTGTTGAATAATTGTACATGGCCATAGCACAAACCCTTTATTTGTGATATTGTGTTGCTTGAACATTATTTTTTCCAAGTGCTCCCAAACTTTATCCCATCCCAAAAAAATGATTTCAAAGTCATTGTTTTTCTTTTATGCTTTCTACTTCATTGGATTTCAATGCAAATTATCCAGGGATTATTGATGTTGTTTGGCATGAGGAAGAATTATTCAAGTTTTTTTTGTCCTTATCCCACATGCTTTGTAGTTGGTAACCCATCCATACCTCAAATGGAGATGTACTATATATGAACTACTATGTTATATGTATGTTCAATATGTGATAACAAAAGATACTATTGGGTGAAGGATATTGTATCAAATATAACAAAAGAAAGGATCGGGATTTTTTTTAATCACTTCAATTTGAAATTCTATTTGATGATGAAATGCAATAAAGAAATAAAGTGTATTTATTAAAAGATATCAAACAGATCCCAAAAATCCGTCCAACGAACCTAAGTCTCAACCAAATATAATGTTGATAGGACCAAAATAAGATTGTATATAAGTAAGAAAATATGTAAAACTTTCTTAGCATTATTTATCTTAGAATTCGTTTGTGTTTTTGTAGAGTTATGAGAAAACTTGAGAAAAAACCATAGTAGTATTTTCTTACACTATGGAAGGAATGGGTAAAGGATTAGAGAGACCAACTCTTTTGTTAGCATGTTGAGATGTTATATATAAAGTAAAATTTGTAATAAACTATATAATTTCTTTAATATACAAGGACAGTAAACTAAATTTTGATTATGATAAGGTGTTTTATGTTTCCCAAAATGGTTTTCTAAAGTGTAGAATGTACTTCCTTCAAAAGAAGTTCTAATGGTGCTTCACCTGGAAGACATAACATGTGAAATTTATACAAAATCATATTTTTAAGATGATATTTTATAATAAGGTATGATGTTGGAGTTGGATGGATGAAGAAGATATAATAAATTCGGCCAAAGTCTTTATCATCTATATAAATATTTGTCAATGTTGATGACCAAGATGAGAAATTGTAACAAGATTGACTCAATGAATAATTAGAAGTTATAGATAACCTATTTGATACCTTCTTGTTTTGTTTTTTCATATTCTTGAGAATAAGGTGAAATTTTTGAAGATAAGTAGCCCATTTCATAGGTAATTCATCCAATTTTTATTTTGAATCGAAAAATTATAGAGGAAGATTATCAGTGTACACAATTTTTTCCTTGGCCAAGAAGTAATGACATTGATGCATAATAACTTGAACTAAGCCAAATATTTTATTTCACATACACATTATATATGTAACATTGCTTTTGAAAACTCTCAAAATAAACAATAATGAGTTGCTTGAGTAGGAATTGCATCAAAATCATATATTTGAAATTCAATTTTTTTTTTTGGGTGTCTAGAGGAGCCAAAACTAGAGTAGAACATAAATCCTTCAAAGCACCACCATGGATATTTATAGATTTAAGACATTGGAAAGGTATTTGACTAAATATATATGGGCAATTACCACCAACAAGGTTTCAAATACCAAACTAGAGAAAAAGTACAAGAACATGGAACCCAACATTATTTTCAACAATGAAAGTATATAAAGAGGTGCTTTTAGCAAATTTTAGGAAACATTTTACATTAGATGTTTCCACCCACCCTTCATCTAATGAAAAATTTATCTATCTTTTATGAGTTTATTGAGATAATACTTTTTACAACCTACTAATATAAAACAAAATGTCTTTATAATATTGGTTATAGTTCTGAGACTCGAGGAATCATCTTGCCTCCTAGGGGAGGATGAATTGGTCCCTCTATGCATTTACATTTTTTTCTCTTATGTGAATAAAATGCATACTTTCACTTGAAGTGACATTTGAACAAGTCGGGAAGAGAAATGGAAATCAAATCCAAAATACAAAATTTTATATGACTAAAATTCCATTTACAGAATCAGATTCAAAATTCATAACCTAGAAAATGAAAAATGTAATTAATAACCTTAAGGAACCACATGAAGAGGAATAACCACTATGAAGAAGCACATAGATCAAGAATCTTGAAAAAGTTCATATTTGGAAATAAATGAATAGTAAACGTAGAAATGATGTCATCCACTTTGAAAGATATTGATATATTAAAGGTACCATTAACTTTCAAGAAGTGGATAATAAGACCACTAGAGAGGGTTTTACATTTGCTTATGGTGTTGTTAAATTTATTTTGTCTTAATGAAATATTTGTAAGAAAAGTTGTAAAACTAACATAAGTTACAATGATTTTAGAAGGAACATATTCCTTATTAACACATATAATTAATAAAACAAAATTCATTATCTTTGATATAAAAAATCTACAAGATCGACATCATCATTTTTATTATGATTATGATTTATCTAATAAGGGAAACTATTAAGTAATATGGTGTGTGAACCATGTCATCCTCTTATTTGTTTAATAGAGATAATATGGAACATTAATGAAAATAAAAAATAAAAAATTATGAGACTCAAAACATTGTGGCCAACATGTATGTCTATCTTTGGTTAAACTGTAAGTAACTCTATAAATATGGTAATTTTTTCTCAAATTTGTTGGAAACCTAAACTCTTAGGGGTATGATATTTTGTATTATTCAATTGAGAAGGAATATGAAAAGTCATAAGTGAATAGGAACGGTAATAGGGAGTCCAAAAGACATCTTGGCAGATGAATCCAAAGGTCCTAACTCATATATTTTATGTGTATCATATTAATAAATTGCATCACATTAATCTTTACCAAATGTGGAGTTTTTCCTCAACCTAATAGTGGTATCAAACCAGGTCATTTATTCAATTCCAAGTTTCTCTCCCTCTCACCAAATTTTCTTTTACCATTGGGTATTACATTTCCTTGAGTGTTTGGCTTTCTTCGCTTGCTCATACAACTCTATGAACTTCCTTAGTGTTATGTATGTGATTGCTCAAGGATTCCTCCAAACATCTGTCTTAATTCTATCACACATAGTTGTGTTCTCCTCCTCCCATAGATCCTTTATCTCTGCGCTCTCCTAGGGTTTCTTTTAAATTTGAAAATGTTACGGTTTCCATGGGTCGATGTGAAAAAAAATAAGAGGAATTTGAAATATCTAAATTGAGCTTCGTTTTATTTTTGGTTACTATGACTCTACCAGAGTGGGAGGCATGAAAAAGAAAGATGCATCATTCTCTATACATGGAAGTTTCTTTCTAGGGTATCCTTGGCCATTGAACTTGCAGCATAGGTGTCATTTAGGTGTCATTTCCGATGAATTATGTTTTCTATTTTCCATTCCTTGTAGGCATTTGGTCTTCCATCGCCTCAAAAAATTCTTTCTTCTTTCAAAATATTGAAATCCCTAGAGCTTGTTTAGCTTGATATTACATGTTTTCACATGATTTTTTTGGAATTCAAGAAATACATAACACACGATTTGGAGGTGGAAAGAGTGCATGGTGAAAATGGGTGATTTTTCCAAGAGTGAATGTTTGTTACACCTCTCCTTTTCTACATGTGCTCCCCACAATGAGGATGATGAAGACTCTTGAGCTGAAAAAATGTTTTTTGCAATACCCCTGTGGTTTCTGATTAGGTAGATTGAGATTAAATGGTCGTTATGAATTTCCCTATCCTCTAAGGGTCGTACTTAATCTAGAAGCATTGTCAACTATAGATAATAATAAGAAAAACATTTTCCTAAGCAACATTTCCCTCGATCATGAATGAAATGTAATCATTTCCTCATCTCAATCATGTCCTTGAACTATATTATGTGATAAAAGGGACACGAGGAACCCACATCAACTTTGTAATTTCTATTTTCCATACCTTTTGATCCATTTCCTCAAATATAGTAGCTACAAGCTCATTTATTATGTGTCAAATAATTTTATTTGCTTGCTCATTGAAAGTAGAAATATAAGATTCAACACTTGAACCAAACACTTTGACCACCTAATATACCTTAGCCTACACTCAATTTCATGCTTCTAACAACCTTCACGGTAATAAATTGAGCCAATTTCTTTAGTTATTTTATGATTGCAAGTCTTGCAAACATGATACCAATGTATTATTTTGACTAAGGGAAATGTGGAATTGTTCCCTGCTTTGTGCTTATATGAATAGACTTCTTCGGATATAGTAATTAGCTCTAATAGAGATGCCTTGAAGGGAGGTGTTGTATCTACCATCATACTACCCCTGCTCAAGGAGTGGCTAGACAGTGGTATCAATTCAAATCCAAAATAAAGAATATTTGTAACTATTGCTTTATAAGTTTACATTTACATGTTTGAAATTAAGTTGAATTGCATTGTAAATGAGTACATTTTTTGTAGAATTTGACACCCTCCATTTGCTAAGTTTGAATTGTTGAGTCTTATTGTTAAAGGGTGGAGTTGTAAGAAACCATTTGAGGTTTAGGTAATTCATTAAATGGATTGAATTGATCAAATAATATAGTTATTGAATACTCTAATACTCTCTACTATAGACAATACAATCACAATAAACAAGAAAACTCTCACTAATGTTCTAACCTATTTGAGAGATTCTTAAGACAAAATAAAATTTCTACAATTTGAATCACAACTCCAAAAAAATGAAATACAACACAAAATATCAGCATCCTGAACTAGTCCTTGCTCAAAAAAATCTCTTTTTGAATTTGAAAACGATTCTTAACAATAGAAAACACATAATCAAATCAATGAGGCCACTTCAAAATAAAATTAAAATAGAGATGAATTTCATTGTAAACAAGTTCATCTTGCAATTTACAAGACCATGTAAAATCTTAAGAATATATCATCAACAACAAGTGCTAAATTGGTCTTGGATAAAAAAATAAAGTGACCTTTCACATTCTAGATTATTTCAATCCAATCCAATTCCAAACTATTGGATCCCTTTAAAAATATTCATCTTCACCTACTCCAATTCTAGACAAGATTCATTAATGCCAACAATGTTGTAATTATCCCTCCCGCCCCCTTGTTCTTTTTCAAGTTGTGGGAGGCATTACTTGATGTTTAACCCGATCCCCGAGGTCCATTATGAGGATGGGGTTAGAAAAAACCCTCATTTTTGTGAGTGTTTGGAATTAATTTGTGATATTTATGTTGTGTTTAGCTTATCAGGATATTTCTAGCGGTACCAACTTTACCTTGATCCAATTTCTGGATCAAAAGTTACACTTGTTTTAAGTTTGGCCCATCAGAAGGGGCCATGTTATCATAATGACCACATGGTGCCCATGTGGCCTCCATACAGTCTGATAGGTCAACTCATTGGTTTATACTATTAGGCCCACATCATGTTATTGTGGGTTATCCTTGCTTGCGATGTTCAGCATCAAACAAGGATAAGGTAGTGGTTGACAACGAGTAGTAAAGATATACTTAAGGTTCTACAATGGAACTTTGACTGATTTGTCCGACCTCCATCCATTCACTCACATGTGTTATATTTTGTATTAATCACTGCGAGGGGCAATGAGCGTGAGCTATGATTAATTTCTACACTCCAAATTTCACTCAAATTCCACCCATAGAGTTCTCGCCCACAGTGAAACAATGTTGGAATGTGTATCAACCATACATTTTTTATTAAAATTAACCACTATAACGTATGGTTGATGATTGGTGCTTGTACATAACACATGATTCTACTAGGATGCAGTTCCACCAATACTCACTCAATGTCGTCCCGCCATCATTCACATGGGTTTCACTCCGCTTCCCATTAGTATGGCATAACATATGTGAATTTTAAAGAGTAACTAGGATAGACTTTTAAAACAAAGAGGTGATTGCTTCATGCTCTGCCTTTTGCATGCTCAAGGAAATTCATGGCCCAATGCCTAATATTTAGATTCTCAATCTTGACAAGGCAACCAATAAGGACTAGTTAAGCCAAGTATACCCATAAGTCTGGAACTCAACTAACTGAGTATAATCACATAAATTTTAATTCACCATGCACGCAATAATAAAAAACATATTCCATGAATACTTCAAAAATTCATGGGCACACATGGTTTCATTCTAATCATGAACATATAGTAATCCCTATAGCTCATACATTCATTTATATTTGGAAACACGGATGATGCACCATTCACAATGTAATAATATTCATTATTGTCCACAAGACAATACATATGATCAATGTACACTTATCAATGTGTTTAAAGATGATTGGAAACTAAAGGAGGGACTTAAATTCTCCACCCAACCGTAGGTCAACCACACAACAATCCTTCTTACATCCAACCACCCCTGAGCCAAATCCAGAGTCTAAGGGGATGTGTATTCAAGGGAAATTCACACCCAAGGCTTTATCACATAACCAAGAGAAGGATTCCATTTTCCAAGTGATTTATCAACCTCTCTCCAACAGTAAACACCACAATTACACAAACTTACTCTCTAGTTATACATAGGGATTCACCCAAGATCAAATGAGTTTTATTTTAGTTCCAGGAGGTTGAATTAACTACTTTTCATGGTTTACCAATTGCATTTTTATATAAAGCATCGTAGGGGTCCATAGTCCACTATCCAGGTGGTTTCCATAGCCTTGTGGAAAGCACCACAATGGCCCAAATTTCCCTATCCTAGTGGTTTAATAGTAGGAAACAAGCACCAAGTGGATTCACAACATCATAGGAAGCATCACAGTGATCTAGTCCTTCATTGTTGTTTAGTTTTGTTATATTCTTTCCACGATTAGCCCACGTAGTTAACCGGGGGGTTAGAAGGGGGTGCGGAGCCCCCCTTCATTGCGCCGATTGTGTAGTGAGGTTGGGGGGAAGGGGGGATCACAGGGGTTTGACGCATACCCGTAACCTCACTTTATGGGCTGCCCCAAAAAATTTTGGTTTTGGACCCTATGTTAGGATGGGCGGACCCACCTATGGTTTTGTGCATGATTTTCACACATTTTTTTGGACACGATGGTTTTCGGTCCATGGTATTGGACGCGATGGTTTTTCAGTGCATGGTATTGGATGCTTCGGCATGTATAAATATGTATTATAACATTGAAAGGAACATAATGAAAAATTAAGCTGGTAGTCTTGGTTTTGGGATCTAGGGGAAAATTTATGTGTATATGTGTTTTATGTGTTATGCTCTCGCATTGTTTATTTTTTTTGTTCTAGAATTCATATGCAGGTAATTTATGTACGGGGTTAAAACATACATTTGGTATCAGAGAAGTTTTGGCTTCAAGAGGACGCCTTTGTTGCTAAGGGGTTTCACTCGGGCCTGTGGTAGACCCTGTTCAGTGGGAGATCTGCGAGATCGATTCTAGTGGTGAAAGAAGATGGCGAGTAGTGGAAATATACAGATCGAGAAACTTAATGGTCAGAGTTTTGAGTTGTGGAAACTCAAGATGGAGGACCTATTGGTGGATAAAGATCAATGGATCGTGGTAGATTCGGGTGCTAAACCAACGAGAGTGTTCGATGAAGAGTGGAAGAAGTTGGAATAGAAGGCAAAGAGCACAATACGATTGTGTGTCTCAGATTCAGTATTGTTGAATGTATCAGGGGAAGCTACGTTGAGGCTTTGTGGGACAAGTTAGGGACTTTGTACCAATCTAAGTCTCTGGTGAATAAACTATTCCTATGGAAAAAGTTGTATAACCTGAGGATGAAAGATGGAGACTCGGTGACAGAGCATCTGAACGCATTTAATATTGTGGTAAGTCAATTAGCATCTGTTGATATTAAAAATTTCAGATGAAGATAAGTGCATCAGTTTGTTGTGTTCTCTACCAGATTCATGGGATAGTCTGGTTATTGCAATAGGTAGCAATGCAACTACCTTGCAGTTTGATGAAATAGTCTCATCCTTGCTGACGGAGGATATGAGACAAAAAATATGGAGAGCCAGAATGGTGATGCCTTATCTGTACGAGGACAGTCCCATAACAAAAACAAAAATAAGTCATCAAGTGGGAGATATAAATCTCCAGGAAAACCTGTAAAGGTGGTGTGCTAGAAATGCGGAAAGGAAGGGAACTACAAAAGGGGCTGTAAATCTAAAGCTCCTGATAAAGGAAATGGATCTGATGATGCTCCTTTTGTAGAGGCGAAAACCACCTCAGAGGAAGGTGGGGATGTGTACTTGGCTTCTTCAAGTACACATGTAGATCATGAGGCATGGTTGATTGACTCAGGTGCATCCTTTCACTTCACTCCCCATAGAGAGTAGTCCTACAAGTATGAGAAATACGATGGTGGTGATGTATTCTTAGGGGATGATAGGAAGGCTAGAATCATTGGTCGCAGAAAAGTAAAGCTGAAGTTGCAAGGTGGAAGGGTTGGAACACTTCTGGGTGTTCTGCATATTCCTACATTGGACAGAAATCTGATTTCTGTAAGCACGCTGGATGATGCAGGTGTAAAAATAGTTTTCGAGAAGGATACCTACAAAATGGTTCAGGGAGCACTTGTATTGATGCAGGGAGTTCGAATTGGAACTCTATACAAACTACAAGGTAGCATTGTTATTGATGGGTGCAACAGTTCTGTGGTTCCTAAAAGTAGAGCAGAAAATCTAGTGGCCTCTGGAGAGAAGACCATGTTGTCGTATCAAAGGCTTGGACATATTGGAGAGAAGGGCCTTCAAATACTTCATGGTAAAGGTATGGTAGAAGGTATGAGTAATAGCTATCTGGATTTTGATTTATGTGAAAATTGTGTATATGGGAAGCAGAATCGGCTGAGTTTCCCCTTTGGTAGTAAGAGGGCGAAACAGATATTAGAAATTGTGCATAGTGATGTGTTTGGACCTGTGAAGGTTCCATCATTGGGTAAGTTTGTGTACTATGTATCATTTATAGATAAATTCTCAAGGAATACATGGATATATTTCCTTAAGAAGAAATTTGAAGCCTTTGACAAAGTTTAAAGAATTTAAGGCTCTCATGGAAAATCAGACAAAGAAGAAGATAAAGGTGTTGAGGACAGATAATGGTGGAGAGTTTTGTAGTAAGGAATTTGAAGAATTCTATAAGAAGTGTGGTATAGCACGACAGAAGGCTACTCCATATACACCTCAACAAAATGGAGTTGCAGAAAGAATGAACAAGACGTTGATGGAAAGGGCAAGAAGCATGCTCAGTGGTGCCGGGTTAGGACAGAATTCTGGGCAGAGGCGGTGGATACTGCATGTTACTTGGTCAACAGGTCACCTTCATCAGCGTTGGAGGATAAGACTCCACAAGAAGTATGGACTGGTAAGAAACCCTCTCTTTCACATCTGAGGTTATTTGGATGTGATGCATATGTACATGTTCCAAAGGAGAAACGAACCAAGTTGGATAGTAAATCTGAAAAGTGCATCTTTATTGGGTATAAGGAGGGTTTAAAGGGTTATAAGATTTGGAACCCAGTCACACGGAAGGTTGTGTACAGTCGAGATGTGGTGTTTAGAGAGGTGAAAGATGTTATCAAACATGAAGTCCAACCAAAGGAACCTGTGAAGATAGAGTTTGAACTAAAGGAGGAGGAATCAGACTCTGTAGCAGAGGAGGAATCAGAAGATGAAGAGCCACAAACTCCAGCTATGAGAAGATCAATTCGAGAAAGAAGGCAGCTAGAAAGGTATAGTCCATCTATTTTCTGTTCAAATTTTGCTTTGTCTGTTACTGATGATGATCCCAGAACTGTGAAGGAAGCAGTGGTTCAGAGGATGGAAAAATCTGGAAAGAGGCCATGGCTGATGAAATGGTATCTTTGCATAAAAATGAGGCTTGGGATCTGGTGGAGTTGTCGGCTGGAAGGAAACCCATTGGCAGCAAATGGGTGTTCAAGAAGAAGAAAAATGTAGAAGGAAAGGTGGAGAAATACAAAGCTCGGTTAGTAGCAAAAGGTTATTCCCAGGTGTCGAGAATTGATTTTGGCAATATTTTTTCTCCTATTGCCAAGGTAACTTCTATTATATTAATTTTATCTGTTGCTACTGCTTTTGATTTTGAGGTAGAATAGATGGATGTGAAGACAGCATTTCTTCACGAGGATCTAGAAGAGGAAATATACATGAAGTAACCTGAAGGCTTTGCGGTGCAGGGTAAGAAATAACTGGTATGCAAGTTAAAGAAGTCTATGTATGGGTTAAAACAGTCACCAAGGATGTGGTATCAGAAATTTGATACATTTATAACGGGACTTGGCTTCGCCAGAAGCAAAGTAGATCACTGTGTGTATTTTAAATTAATTGGTGACCGTGTTATTTATCTGGTCGTGTATGTGGATGATATGTTGCTGGTTGGAAATGACAAAGAAATTATCCAAGATTTGAAGACCCAATTGTCTTCCAAATTCGACATGAAAGATCTTGGTGTTGCAAACTATATTATGGGCATGGAAATTAAAAGAGATCGGGCAAAGAGGAAGCTCTGGTTAAACCAGAG
This sequence comes from Pinus taeda, assembly GCA_000404065.3. Lineage (NCBI taxonomy): Eukaryota > Viridiplantae > Streptophyta > Pinopsida > Pinales > Pinaceae > Pinus > Pinus taeda. The sequence goes on from APFE031569754.1 coordinate 79,050, forward strand.
GAAGTATGTCGAGACAATACTGCAAAGGTTTAATATTCAGGATAGTAAACCAGTGAAGGTTCTTATTCATATAGGTGTGAGGTTATCTGTTGAATAGTGTCCCAAGACACAAGAAGAGGAAGAGGATATGTCCCATGTTCCATATGCAAGTGCAGTCGGTAGCCTGATGTATGCAATGGTCTGTAGTAGACCAGACATTGCACATGCAGTGGGAATATTGATTAGGTTTATGTCAAAACCAGGGAAGGAGCATTGGACGACAGTGAAGTGGGTTTTCAAGTATTTGCATGGCACTAGTGATTATGGTTTGTGCTAGTAAGGAAGATCAGGATTGGACAAAATGTTGGATATTTGTGGCTTTGTTGATGTAGACTGGGCTGGAGATCTGGATTAAAGAAGATCTACAAGTGGGTATGTGTTTAACCTATTTGGAGGTGCAGTCAGTTGGATGAGTAAGAAACAATCTATAGTGGCACTATCAACTACAGAGGCAGAATACATGGCAGCCACTCATGCAAGCAAGGAAGCAGTTTGGTTGCAGAGATTGTGTTCAAGTATGGGGTTAGTACAGGGAGCTATAAGGATAGACTGTGACAGCCAAAGTGCAATTTTCTTGGCAAAGAACCCTGCTTATCATTCAAAGACAAAGCACATTGATGTTCAGTATCACTTTGTGAGGGATATGATAGAAGACAAAAAAGGTGTTGCTGGTAAAGGTGGACACTTTGAAGAATACTGCAGATGCATTGACAAAATCTGTGAGCTCTAAGAAGTTCTCTTGGTGTAGAGAAACAATGGGCGTTTCAGGGCTGGAAAAATTACTAAGCTCTCTTGTGGCCCCCTGTGGAAAGAAAACAACAAGTGGGAGAATGTTGGGTTGTGTTATATTCTTTCCACGACTAGCCCACGTAGTTAACCGGGGGGTTAGAGGGGTGGCGGAGCCGCCCTTCATTGCGCTGAATGTGTAGTTGGGGGGGGGCACAGGGTTTTTGACACGTACCTGTAACCCCACTTTATGGGGTCCGGGGCAAAATTTGGTTTTGGACCCTATGTTAGGATGGGTGGACCCACCTATGGTTTTGTGCATGATTTTTGCACATGTTTTTGGACGCGATGGTTTTCAGTCCATGGTATTGGACACGATGGTTTTTTGGTCCATGGTATTGGATACTTCAGCAGGTAGAAATATGTATTATAACATTGAAAGGAACATAATGAAAAATCAAGCTGCTAGTCTCGGTTTTGGGATCCAGGGAAAAATCTCTGTGAATATGTGTTATGCTCTCGCATTGTTTATTTTTTGTGTTTTAGAATTCGTATGCAGGTAATTTTTGTATGGGGTTAAAACCTACAATTGTGTAGAAATTATGTTGTAGAATTTCAATTGCTCATGAAATTTTAATCTAAATCAAGAGATTCAATCTTACTTTATTGCTCTATGGAACTCAATTCATAATTTAGAACATTAATCAAAAACATGCAATGAGAAATAACACACATGCACATAATATTATTCTAGGGGAAAGAAAACTGCTAAAAACACCTTAAGCCTTCTTTCATTAATTTGATGAATAGAGATGTATTATAATTACTAGCTCAATCTAAGATCAACCTACAAGTGAATAACCTATCTCTATGCTCATTGAGAATCTCTAACCCAGACTTAGTCAATTTCTACCTCTTCTTGAGCCCCTATTTCCTTGCGCAATTCTTGAGAAATCAGGGCCCTATTATTTAGGATTTTCCTCCAAAATGCTTGTGCAATTCCTAAAGTTGATCATCTGGCTGCATGCAACACCTGTACACTCAAGACTAGTCTACAACTGATGTTACACTACCCTAGAATTTCCACCATTGCTAGGGAACTCAAATTCTCTATGTGCACTAGATATTTTGGGTTGATTAATCAGTTAGCTAGATGATCACTAAGTTAGGCTAATGTCCCACTGCACAACTGACCTTACACTAGTTCCTCCAATAATTTGAACTAGTTTAACTGAAAAAAACTTGAAATAACTAACCTTGATTGCTAAAAATTATCAATCACACATGCTTAACTGAACTCCAACTACTCTAACTTGAATTTACTAAGTTAACTGCATCCAAGTTGTTTGTTGATGTGGAGATTCAAATTTTCTCAATTTGACCAAGGCAAAATCAAATTGAGACTTTCTTGCTATATTTTTCAACACTTCCCTCTCATCAAGAAATGGATTATCAACCACCCCTATCCTACACATGTGGAATGTACTATAGAAATGCCTCTCACTGTTTTTTTTCTACTACAACATCTACAAGTGAGAAGCATCCAAAAAAAAATTGAATCAACTATGTCTGAAATCTGTCCACTAGGAAAATGTGTTGTTGTTGACTCTACTACTGAGCCTCCTGCTCTATTTTCAACACTCCTATGCACTCCTCAGTGTTTGACTGGCACTGATCCTCCTACTATTGAATATTGTGGGCCCTTGTAGCAAATTAATGATCCATGAGGAGAACACCTCAATGGACTCTTCCCAAATCTCTGCAACTATGGGGCTAGGGATCTACATCACTCCACCTCACTTTTGGAGGTATAGATGCAATTTCTCCCTCTACACACTTTGCTCAAACACTTTCCATACTAGAGGTTTCTACATGAGTGAATGTCTCCACTTTACCTCCTCTTTGTCTCTCCATTTGTGGTTGTCCCACAACTTCCTGAGGCTCCATTTTGACAGGTCTATCATGTTCCCTCTCAACCACCGTATCTCTAATCTATCTCTTTCTCCTCAAGGTTGTACATGCATATAAATTCTTGATACAGACCTTGATCTACTTCACCTGTCTAGTGGTTATGTGTCTCAGGAATGCTTTCCCTTTGTTGAAGATCACATCATAACCAAAATCTTTCAAAACTACCACAAAGATGAGATTTTTCATTAGGCCTAGAACGAACATGACATCCTTGAGTAAAAGAGGGGACCTTGACTCCTTACGAAAAGCAACTGTACAATCCTTGTCACAGTGTACCTTCCATCGTCCCCAAACTCAATATGCATCTGGAGATCTTCTTGCTCTAGGTCACTGAAAAACTCTCCACACCTTTTCATGCGGAATGATGCACTTGACTCCAAGTACCACATGCTCCCCATCACTATGTTGTCCATGCATGTAATAAGGGTGAATTCAAGCTCAAACTGTGAAGCCAAAGCTTTACCTGTTGCTCCTACTACATTCTCCTTCTTGCTAGACTTTTTGTGTGGACACTTTGTAGCATAGTGCCTAAATTCATGACAACTGAAGAATTTTATTTTGGACAAGTCTTTCTTCTTGCCCCCTTGGCTGGATTCAGCCTCACCTTGGGACTTCTTTCCCTTGGACTTCAATCATTTTCCCATTAGAGAAAATTCCTCTTCTGCTTTTGTGGATGTTACTCCAACTCTGGTACTTCACTTGATTTCTTCTTGTACCAAATCGGACCATAAGAATTCCCAATTTGGTAATTTCTCCCTCCTATTCACTAAGTCTTGGTAGTTATGCCAACTTTTGGGAAGGCCTAGAAGATCTAGGCTTACCAAGTCATTTTCTACAACATTTACACCAACCCCACCAATCTCATCATGAACTTGTATAATATGCTCAGATACTGTGGAATAGTGTCATTCTTCACCATCTTGATATTTCAAAGTTTATCCTTGAGTGCCAACTTCCTGTGGTCACTACTATTCTTGAACAGCTATGTCAATCCTTTCCACATTGTGAAAGGAATTTCTTTCTCATGGAGATTTGAGACAATGTGATCTCGTACTCCCTCCAAGATTATTCTCCTCACCTTGGCTACATATTTCTTCCACTGAGCTAGGTTTTGAGCATCAAATGATCCTAGTTTTGGAATGTCTGTCGTGACATATTCTAACAATTTGTTGTCATCCAACACTGCCTCCATGCGATCATTCCATGCAATGAAATTAGAGTTGCCTTCCAAGGCATACTCTAGTCTCATCTCGTTGAATGTCATCTGCCCAACTCTGAAGAGATCCTGCTACATTGAACAGAAAATTCAAACCTCCTGAGAAACAACTTCAAAATTCTTTCTCTAACGTGAATCCTACTCTGATAGCATGTAGAAATTATGGTGTATAATTGCAACTGCTCATGAAAGTTTAATCTAAATCAAGAGACACAATCATACTCTAATTCTCTATGGAATTCAATTCACAATTTAGAACATCAATCACAAAAATGAAATGAGAAATAACACACATGCATGCATTATTTTTCCAGGGGAAATTAATCTGCTAAAACCCCTTATGTTTGCTTGCATTAATCTAATGAATAGAGATGTATTACAATTTCTAGTTCAATTTGACCTCAACCTGCAAGTGAATAACCTATCTCTCTGCTCACTGAGAAGCTATAACCTAGACTTAGTCAATTTCTACCTCTTCTTGAGCCCCTATTTCCTTGTGCAATTTTTGAGAAACTAGGCCCCTATTATTTAGGAATTTTCTCCAAATTGATTTTTGAATTCCTAAGGTTGATCATCTGATTGCATGCAACACCTGTACACTCAAGACTAGTCTACAACTAATGTTACACTTCCTTGGAATCTCCAACACAGCTAGGGAGCTCGAATTCTCTGCATGCACTAGCTATTTTGGGCTAATTGATTAGTTAATTGGATGATTACTTAGTTAGACTTATGTCCCACTGCACAGCTGACCTTCCACTAGTTCCTCCAACAATTAGAACTAGTTTAACTGAAAACAAATTAAAATAAATGACCTTTATTGCTACAAATTAGAAATCACACATGATTAACTGAACTCCAACTCCTCTAACTCGAATTTATTGAGCTAACTGAGTGACAATATCCATGTCACACAAGTTAGCTACATCCAAGTTGTCTACTGATGTGGAAATCTAAATTTTCTCAATTTGACCAAGGCAAAATCAAAGTGAGACTTTCTTGTTGCATTTTCAACACATCGAGCTCCCAATTAATCAATCAGGCTAGACACATCATCCAATGGCCTCAACACAGTCTCAGAGAACATTTCCCTAACTTGTAGAGCATAGGTTTCATACACACACATATTCACTCCTTCTTCCTTCATACCAGTAGCTTTGAAACAGAGTTCTTCCCTAGTGTCCTCACCTAGAACTCCCTTATTCTATTATTTCTATCACATGGTCTGCTTTATGTGTGATAAGATTTTGCACCAATTATTATGTTCGTCCTTTGCAGACTTTGAGGATCATCCTTCTCCACATAAATGACATAAGGCTCTTCTTCCTTCGCACCTTCAACCTTTTTGTTTTGCAACCTCCTATCTCTTTATGCCACTTTCCACAATGAGAGGGTATGGTATGGGAAAGTTCCTCCACTTAGGTTTCCCAATCTAACTTCAATTCTTGTCAGCATAGGCTAGTCTATGGTTAGGTGAGTAGTCATGACAATTTATTGAGATTGGTGTGGGATTTCTCATGGAACCACGTAAGCAACCCTCTAGGAATACAACAGTCACTTGATAGCCCTCCCCTCAGAGATTTGGATCCATGTGTCCCTTCATTCAAGACAAACATCAATTAATTTTCACATAGATTCACATCCATATATAATTCATACAGTTGTGTTTACATACATGGGGTGTTATAAAAAATGGTTGTTACAGACCCCACCCACATAAAGGAACATCATCCTTGGTGTTCTATGTTCCAAATGTAAGCAACCTACAAGAGTAAATATTCACTAGAGGTCATGATATAAGGTTTGAGGAACATTGAGCCAAATAGCTACTATGATCAACAAAATATTATAATAATGGCTTTTTATTGAATCAAATATTGTGAGTTTCACTTGAACTCTAGGATTCTCAAATTTTAAGAGGCCCTCCAAAGGGCTCAACAATTTGAAAGAAATGGTGATTGGATTTAGTCAAATGCTAAAAGTTTAATCTAATTACAAATATAAAGGATGCAACATAAACTAAATGATTTTTCAATTTAAAATATGAGAAAATGTAGCCTACACTCAACAAGGCCATTCCAAGGAAAAACGTTATTTTCTCAAGATATGACTATAATCCAAATTGAACTTTTAGGTTTTAAGGAGCTAAATCTAAGCATGCCCTTTACCTTGAGGTTTTTGGAGCCAATAGTAGTTGTGATACTCCAGCCACTAGTATATGGTGTACCTATTACGATAAAAATACATATCCAACTTCATATTGTGCCCATAAGGTTTGAAGACCTTGAACTATATATTGTGTGGTCTTATCCTGTAAATTGATCCCTTAAAGAGTATGTCAAGCATTAAAGGTTAAGGATAAGGAGGATGTTAAGCATCACTTTATTTAATCTAAAAGATATCATTTTTTTTTAGATCCCTTTGGAAGGAAAATTAAATTTATTGTAATATGTGTGGATTCATAAACACTTTGACAAAATAATGTCCCACCCTATGCAAAAACAAATTAGGGAAAGGGGATCAATATAGCATTAGCATGCCAAAGAAAGAAAAATGAATATTTGAAAAGCCCTCCTTGATTCAAATGTCAATACTTGATAACATGAAATGTGGATTGCATTTAGGTTTAATAAAATGATTGATAAACATTTAAAAGGGTAAAGAAGAAGAAATATAGTATCTGAATCTAGTATAAGGATGTTATTAAACTATTTGTAGTCGATCAAGAAACAAAAATATTTTTTTATTTGATCTCTTTTCTACTCTAGTGGAAGAACTTAGAACACTTAATGACATCAAATTGTTAGTTATTGAAGACAATGTAATGATGGAACTCTCTTCATATTTGGCAAGTATCTACAACAAATGAGGTTTAAATATTGTGGATAGTTTCCACTATTCTCTAATTTGGTGCCAAACAACTAATTAAATATTTACACAATGTCATATTTCACTAGGGTTAAATAACTATCTTGGTTCCAAGCACTAAAGTAAATAATAACTCCATGTTAATTCAATCCATAAAGGTTTTTGACCAACATATTCTATTACCTATATATTTGTCATGCTTTGGAGGGAAAAGAAAGGAGTTGATAATCCTCTTGACCAAAATAAATGATGCCAATTGAATGTTGATATATTTGATAAGTAGTTAGAAAAATATGAATTTAAAACAAGAATGTGTTTAAGTGATGCGGGATTCAAGACAATTAACTAAACCCACTAATAGAAAACAACCAAAAGGCAGGAAAAAAACAACAAAAGATTCGGCAAGGAAAAGAGAAAAAAGGAGATGCAAGGCTAAGACTACATGAATTGATGTTAAGAACATGTTGGCATGATGTGGGATTGGCCGATTACCTAACCCATTAATTTTTTAATAATATGGAAACGTAATACATAAGAGTAGGAAAAAAAAAAAAAGAGATGAAAACATTAAAAAAAAAAAAAAAAAACCAAAACCAAAACCAAAACCAAAACCCTTGATAAATAATTGGTGGGTGGATAAGATTCCTTGATGCTAATATTGTTGCAACACTCCTTTTCACCCCCTATTCTTTCTCGAGCTGCGGGAGGTGTTACTTTTTGTTTGATTTTATCCACAAGGTCCATTATGAAGATGGCATTTGCAAAAACCCTCCTCTTTGAAAGTTTGTAAAATTAGCTTTTGATATCCCTATTACGTTCAGCTTGTTGAGAGTTTTTTCATGATACCAACTTTGCCTTGATCTAATTCCTGGATCAAAAGTTACACATGTTTTAATCTCACCCCATTAGAAGGGGCCATGTCAGCATACTACCCACATGGTGCCCATGTGGCCTCCACGTAGTTTGACAAGTCAACTTGGAGGGTCATATCGTCAGGCCTACATAATGTCACTATGGGTTATCGTAGCACATAGTGTTTGCCGTCAAACAAGGATAAGGTGGTGGTGGATGGAAATAGGTAAAGGAAAACTTAAGGTTCCACAATGGAACTCTCATTGTGTTTTCCAACCTTTTTTTTCATACAGACATGTGTTGTACTATGTATTGATCAATGCGAGGGGCATTGAGCGGTGATAGAGTTTCACATTCCAAATTTTTCTCGGATTCCAACCATATACTTCTTTCCCATAGTCAAATAGTGTTGGCCAAGTGTATTTTCCCCACCATTTTATTGAATTTAACTACTACGGCTTGTGGTCAATGACCATTTCTTGTACATGTTGCATGGTTCTGATAGGACATGGTTCCACCAACACCCATTCGGTGTCAGCCCGCTATCATTCACATGGGTTTCACTCCACTGCCCATAAGTGTCGGTTGCATAACATATATCAATTGAAAAGAGTACCTAGGTTAGAATTGTAAAACAAAGAGGTGGTCGCTCTCTACCATGCCTCCTACAATCTCAAGGAAACTCACGACCTAAGGCTTGAAACCCGAATTCTCAACTTTGACAAGAAAACCAATGTAAAGATTAGTTAAGCTAAATATGCCCATAATTATGGAACTCAATAGACTAATTATAATCATATAATTGTTCATTCATCATGCATGTAGCAATATACAACATATTCTAGGCATAATTTAAAAATCCATGCGCGCACATTGTTAGGTTCTTATACCAATAGGTGTCATTTTTCATGATTGACTGTGGAAATGCCAAATATGATCATCCTTTCCATGCTGCAAAGGTTCCATATTTTCAAAAAAATCAAAAATTCAAGAAAAAGAGAAAGAAAAGGAACCCCAATGAAATATCAGGAAAGTGGCTTGTCAAAATCCTACTACTGTACTACATGTTGCAAAGCAAGTTCAAAATGTGCAATCATTGACTTTCTCATAATTGATGAATAGCCAGACAGTTCAACCCTGGCTAGATCATGTTTAAATTTCTTGTTTTAGAATAGAGGATAAGGTCTGTTCAAACAGTTCAAGCTTGGCAGATCGCTAGATAGGTAGAGAAGCAAAGGGCCCAACTGCTAAATCTGAGCCCTTGGAAGAGATAAGGATAGATTTAGATAGGAGGGCAGCCAAAAGAAAAGAGGAAAATCAGGGTTTGCTAGTTCAAGTGCACCCAATCAAAATGAAGAAAAAATGTTAGGAATTGTAGAATGGGTTAGTAGATTGAAGTTGCAGAAACAAGTCTATCAGCAGTGTTATCTTTTTTTAATATGATCTATTTTCATGGATATTTCAAGTGTCATGGAAAAGGTATGATGATAGATCAGATGTTTCATGTCTAACTCCCCTTCTCTCCCCTCACAATAATCATTCACTAACATCCCTCAAAGAGATTGGGATCTGCTCAAACTCTTAACTTCACTCCATTTCCATAAAAACTTAAGTGAAACTTCAGGTTTACTTAAAAGCTCCAAGCCACATTTCTTCTGTAAAGTTTTATTTCTCCCCACACCCAAGTCTAGGTGATTCAATTTCATGCACCCAGCACTTCCCCTCATATTCATATTAACATGTAAACTCTATTATATAAAACTCCCATTTATATTTCCCCTCCCCTATTGTACATAAAAATACATAAAAAAACCAAAAAAATGTATAATATCCCCTCCCCTTACAGCTATAGCCATATGGCAAAGTCTTGGGAATTATAGTGTTTACCAGAAACATTATAATAACCCTCTGCATCTTTGGAATTTATTTAACACCCGGTTAAATAAACAGCCACACCTAACCCGCCCACATGATTTCCATACAAACCCTCTTAGCCAAAGTATTGACCTGCATGTATTTGCAAAGACATTAAAATATTAGTGCGGGTCCCTTCTTGTAAACCTCCGCCATCTATACCTCCCGTCAACCATTGCATCGTACCCTCCAGATCCAACAGCTCTCGTCGATATCGGAGCCGCTCTCACGTCCATTCGTTAGCTCTCGATGGAAAGCGGTTTTCCCGCCGTACCCTGGGACACGTGTCGGCTTTCTATTGCATCGGGCCCGTTCTAATGCAAACTGCCCCCGTACCAAAAGCGGTCTGATGAAAACCACAAACCGCCCTTTGGTCCCGCTGCTCGCGTCATGCATCACGTCATTCACCATGTCTGCACCCACACCAGTGCCCCCGTTACCGTTTCATCCACCGTGTCTGCCATGTCATCCGTCCATGTCAGTGCCACATCATCCGCCACGACACCTTTCGTACCCCGCTACAGGACAAATTTACATCATGCTAACGTTATCCCAATAAGCGCCAAAAAATCCCAAACAAACCAAAATTTTGTTTAAAAGTCGCGAAAACGACAGTTTGTGTCTATTTCTGTTTTTTGTATTGCGGAGACTGTGCATGCACGTTATGTCCAAGTCACCACCAACACTCTAGTCCGTCACCCAGGCGAGTTCATGCTGCAAACCCGGCCCCCTCAGCTCAGTCTGCAACTACATTTCATACCAGTCACCTGTAAAACAAGTATTTACCCATTATTCGTCCACAAACACTATTTTTCTCAATTTCTCCGCAGAAAACGCCTGAAGAACTAAAGTCGAAATTAAATACACACCTGCCTACAAAACCTCTGTAGATTAAGTCTCTATGTGATCATCTTTTCAAAGGAAACGTGCTAATTCAGTCTTCCTCAGCAAATTTCCCATTGAAACTACAATTCAAGTCACTCCCGCCGGCAAAATCTCCAAAAAGTGTCAAAATATTGAGTTATAATTGGTCCAACTCACTTGCAAAAGAGCCCCATTCCTCTGTTTTCCAGCCACCAATTAAACTCTACAGTCTCTGTCTCTCCTTTGAATCTTACCCAGTGAGGTCATTTGTGTACAAAACTCAGTTTGACAAAAATTCCTGTGATATTCTTGTGAAAGACCCAGTGCCAGTACTCTGTTCCTGTTATAACATAGTCCCAAAATCCAATTAAAAAACACAGATCAGTGAACCATGGAAGCTCTAGTGGCCTTGAATATTGCACCCTTGAATGCACCACATAAGGAATTCGAATGGATACCCCTTGCTGAGAAGGACTTTCAAATTAAGGATATGATGGGTTTCAAGCCTCACCTGCAAGCCTTCTATGAAATTAGAAATAGCCACAGAAGCAATTCTGATGTCCTGGGAATTTGGGAATCCAACATGCCTATCTATTACCTCCCTTCAGTGAATGTACTCCCTGATTTCATCCATTTATGTTGTGCAAATTATGATCCCACACAAAGAGAAATTATGGCTCCATCTGGATCTGTACTCTTCTATATTACTCCTTAGTCCATAAATGAGATGTTGAACTTTGAGCCAACTCAGCCTCTGGTTCCTCTCACCATGAAACTTTTGCTTGATCAAGGTGCTGCTTCCTAGCTCAGAGATAACAAGAATTTCTCAGTTGTTTATGCTAACAAAATGTAAGCCTGATCAACCTCCTCATTATTACCAAGTCTGGTTCAATGAGGCAAGGAAACTCCTTATAGACATGATATCCTACATTTTAGGATTCAAAACCAGTGAGTATGTTGATGAAATTGTGTTAGTATTGATGTCCATGTTCACTCCAGGACAGCCCCCTGCTGTCAAGTATGATTATGCCACCTTCATAGCAAATAAAATCCATGAGCAATTCATGATTTTAGAGAGAGAAAGGGTGTTTAAATACACATCCTATATATATCATCTACTACTGTACTATCAACCTGATAGTTTCCAAGTTCCTCTTAAAAGACTAGACCCCAAAGGAGAGAGGAGGTCTATGATTTTTTGGACCTCAGTTTTCCATGAAGTCCACCATTCCCCTTATAAATATTGTGAGTTCATTGACCTGTTCATATACCCAGCCACTTCCCTGTTGATGATCACTCCTCCTAACAGGCTCTCTGCTGAAATGCAGAGGATTTTACATCTCTCAAAGGGCTACAGCATTGGTGACTGGTATTTTTACCAAAACCACACAGTGATCAGGATTTATGGCTATCATTTATCTCCCTACAAGCTGCCAAAGTATGTCCCCATGAGACTCTTTTCCCTGGAATACTTCCGGCAATTTAGTAGTTCAGATTTGACTCATTTCTATGATACTAGGAAAAAAGCACAGCTCAAGATAAGACATCAATTGGGCCCTTTTATCATCAATAAGAGGGAAGAAGCCTTGGAAGACGCAGATAAGATACTAAGAGATGAACTTATGCTAAAACAAAGCTTTCATTGGGCACCATATGACCCTGAACATTTCATAAGTTTTAGAAGAGTCAAAAACAAGCCTATAGGATATGTGCACCACAAAATCCCTCAGATTGAACAATATGCTAATCGACAGGAATGGGTAGAGGGCACAATAGTTGAAGAGCTTACTGAAGAAGATAAATTAGAAAAAGAAATGAAAGAGTTTGAGAAGACAATTGACCTGGATTCTTTTGGACAGGTCCATTTCACATTGCCACAACACATTGGGGCGAGCACATCATCTGCCACACCTTCACAACAACCTGCCCAAGAGACTACTCCACCTGCAGGGAAAGGCAAGGAAGTACAGCATTCAGAGTAGAAAAATACAATGGTAGATCGGCCAGATACAGCCTAGGAAAAATGTCAAGGGAAAGGCCCTTCAACACAAGCAAAGGTAACAGAAATCCTAGTGTTACAAACTCCTCTTAATGAGGAAAGAGCCAAGAAAAGGGACAGACAAGAAGAGACACCCACAGGGGCATCCACAGAACAGCAAGGGGAGAAGAGGCAGAGGTTGAACCCCTACTCTGAGGAAGAATTTACAGAGGAGACAGCAGGCAACCTAAGGGGTGAGGAAACAATTGAACAACAGATTCCTCCATTTTTGGAAACATCAACTAGCTCATTTCTGTAGGAGCAAGAGAGGCAGCATGGTGTGAAGGTTACATCCACCAAGCAGTAGAGCAAGCAAGGCTCTGACATCAAGAAATCATTCACTGAAATCAAGGCCAGAAATGAGCCAGTAAGGTTCCAGACATATAACCAATTGCTAAGAATGGCTCCCACCAATCAACAAAGGCTAATGGCAACCTATGATATCCAAGTAGGGAAGATGACCCTTAGTCACTTCAGGCCCACCGCACTGTAGCCACAGTCACCTGCTGATTATATCAGGACCAATCTGGAAGTTCTTGCTAAAGACATCCACCTAATGGACCAAATTGAGTTACACAAACAAACCAGAGAAATGGTATATTCTACCTTGGCACACAAAGCATTACTAGCTCATAAACTGTAGAATTCATTGTACAATACTTCTGCCCAATTGGAACTAGAAAAGGCCTCCTCATTAGCCAAGGATAACAGAATTAAATCCTTGGAGGAGTTTATCATGGAACTGGGACATGATCCCAAGGATCCCAAGGGCACACAGGCCTTAATAAAAAAGAAAGAAGAAGACATAGCAGCCCTCAGAAGACAACTCAGGATGCCAATCACGATGCACCCTCAGACCACAGAAGTTGCACAGCAAAGAGAAGAGGAGGATGTGGTAAGTTTGTTATTAAGGATGAATCAAAGACTGCTAGAAACAGAGAAAGCCTTGGAGACAGCACTGCAAGGAAAACAGGGAGAGTTGGCCTCTCAGCCAGCTCAAACGGCTCCAAATCTTACAGTTGCTCCGCCTACAGTCACCATAGCAGCTCCTCCCACTGATCCAGCATCAACAACAAGTACCTCGGCTTCAGCAACAACTATAGCAGTAGCAGGACAAGATGCCAACTTGAGCATGGAAGATATGATGAAAGAAATAAAGGCTTTGGAACTCCAAATGGTAGAATTAAAAGAAGCCAAGGAAAAACTGGCCAAGATTGAGGTGAATTATGACAAATCAAAAATGGTTGTGGCTGAGAAGACAAGAGAAGTGAAGGCCCTGGAAAATAAAATAAAAACCTTGGAAAAGGACCTCACTCTTCACAAAACTCTAGCAGAAATCAAAACTATTTTGTGGGATAAAATTGGCCAGTCCATTACTGATCAATGGGCATCAATACAGACTATTTTTGACCAGATTGAATTGATAGGGTTAGCTCAATATGAGACTCAAAAAGCCAGAGCATTATTGGCAAACAAGCCTGAGCAAGCCAATCAACTAATTCAATTTTTGAATACTCATACCAGTGAGCAGCTAGCAACTCTAAATATTCAGAACAGGACAGACACTATTTTGAGAGTGAAAAAGGTGCTGACTGTTAGCGCTTGGAATTCACCTAGGCTGAGATAGACAAACTCTCAAGGCTACATCAAACCATTTCACCTCGTAGCTAGCCCTACGAGGTATGAGAAGGCTCTCTCGGGTCAGATTCGGTAGATCTTTCAATATGATGAGCTGACCAATTAGGGATCAATATTTTAGGCTAGTAAATTGATCTAAAAGTTTGATTTACGGGTTTTTAATTAAATAATGGGGTTTTTCTGGGCTGAATGGGCAAGATCACAGTTTGAAACAGAAAAATATAATGAACAACACAGATTATTAACGGAGGCAAGGTAGGCATGAAATTTAGCATCAAATCTGGATTTCAATGGGATGGAAAGACTGGTGAGGAGCTAAGGAGGGCAGACAATAACTCTGAATCCTCCTTAAACAGAAGAAAACATTGAATGTGAGCAAATTTATAGGAGGAGCATACAATACTATGAATTCCTACCTAATCACTTCATTTGCTCGATTAGAAATGATAATGAGGTGAATGAAACATAACAGTTTACATATGAGACAAAGGGAAAACCTATGCTAAACTAACATACCACATGAATCTCAGCAAACAGAGCTATGAAATTCCATTAAATTTTCTGCCAAAAACTGTACAAGAAAGCTCTGCTACGCTCCAGCACTCAGAAAATCTCCCCTCACTCTCTCCTCTTTTCAAATGAATCTTTTTAATACATTAAATAAAACTGCTGCCCAAAACAGGGGCGTTGTTTTAACTAACTACACAAAAATTGGAAAGAACGTTTTCTTTTTAATATATGAAACAAAACACAGCTGGGGAAAAAACCCTCGACCCCAAGACCCGGCCTCTCTTTTTATCATTACTAACAAAATAAACTTAAAAAAAAAAACAATCATCGCTTCCTGAAGAGAGAATAGCGCTCTGTCCACTGAAATCTGTTGATGATTTGGCTAATTTCGAGGCAAATCTGGTGCTAAGATCTCATAGAATCAGGGCTACGGATCAAAATAGGCAAATGCATTTCTTTTGAAATCCTCTGCGCTGTTGCAATTACAATTACAAAAATTAAAAATGGGCGTTTCATCTATGCTAAACATAGAACAGCATTTCCCGAAAATCCTCTAATGACTGACACATGGAGCGCAAATTCAGTTGAAACATTAATTAAAATCTGGGGAAATAGGAGTCGAATCCTATTCTGTTGTTCTGGCACCGTTTGAATAGCGGTCGCCTGGATTCAATGTTCTGGGGTATGCTGTTGCTAGAAAATCTGTGAGGAGTCCATCTACTTGGGCGAAGTTGACAAGGGAGTTAATTTCCAATGTTGGATCTGAGAGATAATCGAAGGCTAAAGTCGTAAATTCGTTTCTGAGATAAGAGACAAAGATTGATATATTTTGCAGGTGCAACCGCTTGACATTATCTATGTTCCCTGCAAGATAACCACCAGGACTCTGGAAAACCACCTCTACTTAATGTTACGACGTCAGCAACTTCTTTGATCTCCTTGATAGTTGAATTCGGAATTCTGATATTATCTCCCTCCACCTCGTAAACAAGTTTGAATTTTGTTTGTTGCTTTCAACTCCCTTAGCACAGCACTGTCATCGGATTTTATCATTAGTCTATCAGCTATGTTGTGGTAGCCACTCTTATTTATAACTGAAATGGTGGGCTCTATGATAATCAATCTTCCATGCCGCGGCTATGGCTCGCGCATACTGTATGTTGATGAGGACATTGACATTTTCTTGACTCTTCCGGCCACAAATACAACCCATTGCCTCATGGAGATCCAACCAAATAACTGTCGAATGCATACACTCACGAATTGTACCCATATCTCGGTCCTTCTCTGAAGAATGGATGTCTCAAAGTTTGCAAAGCTGTCAAACGTTCAAACAGCTCAAACCGAAGAAGGCCTTGCAACAATTCTATAAAAAGATCCGCCGAATGGTCTACATGCTGCTTTACGGATCCCTAAGCTTTGGCAATTTTCTCACTGTTCTGATGCTCTCTCCAGAAAATGCTCCTTCAAGCCAATTCAATCTTGTTCCAGGCCAATTCAGGCCGTGGCAAAGCTCCTAAAACCCTTTCCATCATAGCAAGATGTTCCAAGTTTTCATGGGTCTGAAACAAAGTATCTCCCGAGCAGATTTCCACAAGTATGCACCCTATACTCCAAATATCACAAGGGTAATTCCATCCAAGTCCCAGAATGACTTCAGGAGCTCGATAATGCCGTGTAGCAACAACTGAGGTGTGATTTTGATGTTCAAATGTCATACTTCCAAAATCAATTATCTTAATTGCACTGGACTTTGGCCACCGTTTGAAGTCATCTGAAAATCCCTTAACCCCCGTGTGTTATTTTTGTCATACTTAGAAACTTCAAGAAGCGCTTCAATTTCGATCATTCCTGCCTCTCGGTATTTTTGTATGCCACGAACAATTTTGATAGCTACAAAATCCTTCGATTTTTGGTCCCAGCATTCCAAGGTCTGACATTTCATATCTGAGTGATAAGGTTGTCTTCTATCCAGATACCCCACTGTTTTGTCCCTGTGCAGCAAATGCGTTGGGGAGGATCCTTGATTTGAAGATTCTCCTCTTTTAAATACTGTGACAGTACCCGATCTTTTGTTCCGCTTCATGTTACTTTTGGAAACCTGGTGCTATCTCTTCACTGCATTAGATGTCTGCTCATCAAATATGGCCTTCTTCATATTTGAACCCATCTGTGTCACAAGTGCATAGAGAGGAGATTTCAAGCCAAATTGAAACCATATGAAATGGAAAAAGGCAACTTCGAAAGTATTATGGAACAGAGTAAAATGTATCAGAAACAGAATCAATTGAGGGCGACCGAACCAAAAATATTCATCACTGAGCCGCACCAATGGAATTCCTTGAACTACAACATGTTTGGATTGGATTTCTAGTGCCATCTTTCTTATGATTACTTGCAGTTTAGTTCCAACCAATAGAATTATAATCAAAGGAGAAAAACTTAAATAGAAGTATGCCTGACAACCATGCACGTTGAGAAGTAAGTATATCACAGCAAAAACCCATAATGGAAGGCTAATTCCAACAACTGTCTTGAAGTCATCATCCAGGGATCTCTCAATATATTTGTGAAAATTAAATCTGCTTCCTGGAGCTAAGTGTGCAGAGATGAAGCCATGGCGCTGGAGCATGAATTACATAATCTAAAACCACACATTAATGATTTCTTCTTCAAAACAGGGTTTTGAAGAAGAATCAATCTCTGACATGAGACGAAGTCTAACATCGGCTCCATTTGGGATGGCAGCTGCAGCTTGCGTGGAGGTGCCAAGAACCGCAGAACTTTGGGAGAGCAGACAGTGCCTCCACCATTGGGCAATGGAGTCCATTTTACATAAATCAACACAACTGAAGACTTATTTTCACACTGAAACTGAACTCAAACAAACTAAAAGCCAACTGAAACAAGATGTTGCCCTTATGGCTGCTTATTTATTTACAAAACCTACTCTAATCTACTGTACATATAATAGATCAGGTTATACTAAAATGCCAAATTAACCATTCAAGTAAACCTGGAAATGAAGCTGCTTGAGAATGCTGCCACGAAGTCACAGATACAATTTCTGGCAGCCCTTCATGCTCATAATGACCCTGGTCACGGAAAATACAGCTTGATCTATCAATCAAACTGCAAAATGTCTCCATATATGCCGCAATAGGATCACGGAAGCCGGACTCTGTTGGCTGCCCCAACTCTATGATGCATACTTCCAGCTCCACATTGTCAA